>CM074818.1:1520465-1539976 GCA_037447605.1 Zygnema circumcarinatum
CCCCCCCCCCCCCCCCCCCCCCCCCCCCCCCCCCCCCCAAATGCTAGTGTCGAAGCTCTGAAGAAACACTGAAGGCGGCATTTCGTACTCGGTTCTTTCCGTCCACAGGTTCAACCTCTGTTGCGAAGTAAAGTATGGGAAACAAGAGTTGCTGCGGCTCAAGCGATAGGGGCAATGGCTGAAGGAGTTAAGCACGCTTCAGTAGACAAGCTCGCAAAAGTTGCCAGCGCCGCTGTGGCATCAGCTGGAGTGCCAGTGCCTCAATCTGAAATCCTTCGACCTGTTGAAGCCTCTACAGCGACTCAGGAGGGCGGCCAGTCACACTCCCTTACTTTCCATAGGCATGACCTTAATCCTTGGAAGCATCATCCTGGGGGTTTCAAATCAGTGGAGGGCCAGCTAAATGCTTGAGAGATTTCAGGGATGAAAGGTCTAGGGAGAGAACATTCCATGAGCTTGAAAGGGACTACAACAGTCCTCTCGGACACGAAGAATACAGAAGCATGTGGAGTAATTTATTTGGGACCAACCAACCATTTTTTTCCGGTCAAAAACAAATTTTGTGCATGTGCATCGGTGCTTGCAGGTTTGATATGATAAGGGTGCTTGAAAATGGGGCCCTTCTGCTTGCGTCAGGTGGCCAGGTGACTCGCTTGTGCTCTTTGAAAGTTGTGATTTCGTAGCTTTTCGGTTTTCAAAGTTTCTGGGGAACAGATGTTCGTGACAGTTGCAGAGCATTGCAAAGTACGACTTCGGTTTCACGAGGTTTTTCTTTGGTATTGTTGTACTGTTCTTGGACTCCCTTCCATTTGATTCAGGAATATGATGTAGTGGAAGATTTAGCCAAGGGCCCGAAGGACCGTGTAGCTCGTCAGCGGCAAAATCTGCAACGCCGTTTAGGTGAGTCGTTTTATCAAAAATATCCATGCAGAAAGTGGTGTTATAGTAGTCGTTTCTCCATTTATGAAGCTTAGGTGCGTTCGTTTCTCGAAGAGAATTTCAGCAACTTATCATCTAGATGTACATGATACAAGTTTGGTGCTCTTTGCAGGCTTGGACGGCTGCGAGCAATTTTTGGACACTCAGGACATGATTTGTGATGAGGACTTGCTTGCACCCGGAGGCCTTCCTAGCACTAGTAATGGCAAAGGTCCTGGACAGTCATCTGAAATTCTCTCCTCAAAACAGGGAGCACAGGAGTTAGTGGCTCAGATGATGCCAAACAGCTTCCAACGCAGTTTAAGTGCACGAGAACGCAACCTTCTTAAGCGAAAGGCTCGCTCTACTAGTAAAGGTCCGTCGTGGCGGAATAGGGAGATTACCTCAGATGAAGCACCATCAAAGCGAGCGAAGCCTTCTACAGGAGACGCGAATGGGCAAGTTTCAGGTGGAGATCAGGTATCGTATTCAAACCAGTGGCATGGTGTTATTTCTGCTCCCACTCTTACTGCCAGACATCTCTCGTTTGGGGATTGTAATCGTAACTTGGTTGATGTGGTGTTGTATGGTTTAGTATTCTTGACAATTCACTACTGCAATAGAAAGGTATAGCCGTCTATTACTTCCAGCTGGTCTTGGACGTTTGAATGCGACCTCAACAGTTTGGCTGGAAGTGTGGATCAATGAGCACACCATTTGACCAGTCGACTGCATCTCCTGAACTAGAGTAGCCCAACTCGGACCATTTGATTACTTCATTATCCATTGTGATATCATAAACTGAAGCAGCTCTTGCCTCCATGATGAACGCCACAGGAGTTGTACCTCATAGTTTGACTGTCCCGAGTAGCTTGAACAATATCCTCCTTTGACGACTTCGTTCGCCCTTGATTCCTATTTTGACCTTTTATGCTAATCATCAGATCAGAAGACCATTCAGACTGTATGATAAAATCCACACATGTGGAATGCAGATTGTGTCAGCAACAATGGAACCTATTATAGTGCAGAAACAAAACCCATTTTTGGTCGATTTTCCGCTTGAGATTGTGCTGTCACTGTTCATTTCTTGCATGCTCTAAGCTTTTTTCACATGTGAGAGTGGTGAGTCATTGCTGTTGGACTCAGGAGAGATGTTGACCGGCGGGTAGTGCAGGGGCGGGCAGGTGGACGAGGGGGATGGGTTGGACGAGTCTATGGAGAGTGCTGCTTCACCGGCTGATGAAGGCCGGTGGCCGTTCGACACTATATCAGAGGAGCTTCTTCTGGATGTTTTCGACCCTGGTACATGTGGTTTTTTCTCTTCTTTTTGTGTATGTTCGAGTTAGATACTGAATACTTGATCGTCGTTCATCACAGAAAGTTTCAGGTCACCCTCTGAACTATACTAAAAAACGTAGTCATCGCTAAAAAGCCCTAACTCATAGAAACGGAAGCGCTATAGAAGTACTACGCATACGCAATCTAATGGGAGCAGCTACGATTAGCCATTCCATGGCCTTCTCGTCCGCACTGCTAATCTTGGCATCATAAGGCTCATCGTTTTATTGCCTTGTTTTCTTAATTGCCTTCTTTGATGATGCAGTATGGGAGGTACGACATGGCGCAATGATGGCCCTGAGGGAGATTTTGAGTAGCCAGGCAGCAAGTGCTGGGATTGTTGCCCCCGTTCCTTCTGGAGAGTTCGTTTACGATCAGACTCAGAAGGATTTGGACGATGATCAAAGAGGGGATTTGGATAGTCTCCAAGAGGATGATATCCGAGGGCTCGTTAAAGGCAGTCCTGCATGGGAAGCAGTGGAGACTGCACGGCAGGCACAAGCAGCAAATTTGCAGTTCCAACAGGACTGTGCAGTTCGCTTGCTTTGCATTTTTGCTCTTGACAGGTAAACAACAGTGTTTCCACATGGCAACCTTTCCTATTAGCGAGGTGGATTGTCCGTCTGCTCTGTCTACTGTATTTGTGGCAAGAAGGATAAGTGATGATGTTTTATTTTTGAATAAGACATGCAGATTTGGAGACTATGTGTCAGATCAGGTTGTGGCCCCCATTCGAGAAACGTGCGCGCAGGCACTTGGAGCTCTGGCGAAAGTTATGCCTTTGCCATTCCTCCGGCACACCTTTTCAGTGCTTTTACAAATGCAGGTAAGTTTTAACAAATCTTGAAGGGGCCCACTGATGTTCACTTAACTAAGTCGCAGTTGTGGAAACTATTGTCCATGGCTTTTTCTTGGACTATTTGCAGGCCTTTTTAGCAGCTGAATTGGGATAATGGCGAATTGGGACAGGATCGGCCAGAATGGGAGGTCCGCCATGGCTGCCTTTTGGGTATCAAATATATTGTGGCTGTGCGACAGGTGAATAGAAGAAAATCACTCTCCTAAAGCGAGCATGCCAAGTTTCGGCCATACAGTAGCAATAACCCGCTGATTTCTGGTTAGAAACTGGCCTCAGTATGGTTCTGTTGTGTCATTTTCGTTCTGTTGCCGGAATGTGTTTCGCCTGCATTAATCTTGCAAGTGGAGAAGTATTAAGACTCCTGTCAGAGTGATCTGGTAGCACTTGTCTTTACTCATGTGTAAGGTTCCAATGAATACATTGCTCCATGAAATATAGCAGAGCTCTGTTTCCCTGAGCAGGAAAACCTCCTTTTCCTTCAGCCCAGTTGAATCAGTCCTGTATACTGGTCCCTTGCGCTACCGTAGTACTGTCTTTTGCCTCGATTGATATAGAAGGTGTTTGGGTGGAGGGGTGCTTACTTAACAGGAATTGGTTGAAGATCTCTTGGCTCAGATACTGCCGGCCTGCATGCAAGGCCTTCAAGACCCGGATGATGATGTTAGAGCAGTGGCAGCAGAAGCCCTCATGCCGGCAGCTTCTGCTATAAGCAAGTGTAGCGGCCGGAGGTTGCTTGCCCTAATATGTCGACTGTGGGATATTCTACTAGACTTGGATGACCTAAGCCCGTCAACCAGCAGGTGTGGGCCCTCTTCACAAGCCGTACATTCTCTATGTTGCATCATCATCATGTCTCTCTCTCACTCAACTTGTCATGATTAGCTTCATATGCGACACGGTAGAACCTATAATAAAGTTAACCCACGTACTGTGAGCGGACCCCGCATTTTCTGGGAGGAACGAAATTGAAAACGCTGAAAAGCTGAAGTAGTTTTCCGTACGGTAGGAAATGCTGCTGTTATTGGGCCATCGACATTCCACGCAAGTTACAGGCTTGGCACGCCTCTGGGGCACGTTCTCCATGCTGGTGTGTTACTGAGTTTGCATGCTTAGTTCAGACAACAGGCAGATACGGGCGTAAACCGCACGAGCGAGCCTGTATAAGTAACTGCATGCAGTCACAAATTTCTCAGAGTGACGGTCCTAATGCATTCACTCTATACACTCTCACTCTTTACTCTACTGTAAAAGGGGTACTCTTGTAACAACATTGTTCCTCTTCTTGGAACTCCTGTCAAATACTGTTCTTTGGCCATTTGCTCCTTGTATCCAAGCTTGTGTGGTGAGGAGTAGGACCTTACTATGTGGAAAGCGTTCACGGTCCCGGATTAAGTTAATTGAATGTCTTTGTGCGTTCTGTTTGTTTTCTTTCGTAAATAGGAGTAAATGTTTTTTTTTTGAGGGGGGAGCAGTGTAATGAATTTACTAGCTGAACTATATGGACAACGGAGAGTCTCTCAGCTGAGCTGTGAAATTGCGACATCACTAGGTGGTCAACCGGCTCTTGACATCGATCTTAACTATTCTGTGGAGGACCCAAACCTCCCAGACGAAGGCTTGCCCCCTCTTGGAGAGTTGGCTCCACGACTTTGGCCTCTCATGCGGCACAACATAGGAGCTGTTCGCCATGCAGCTGTCCGAACACTGGTGAGATATAAGAGTGAAACAGTTAGGCGGAGCAATTTTAGATCCAACCCTGACGTATAGCTCACTCACTGCTATAAGGGGTTAATGCTCAGTTTTGAGGTTGTATGGCAGGAGAGGCTTTTGGGAGCAGGAGAGACTGAAGCAGAGGTTGGGGCTCCATGGGTCGGACCCATTGTTGAAGAGGCGCTGCGATTAGTTCTACAGAATATGGTGCTTGAAGGAAGCGAAGCAGTACTGGGGTCTTCAAAACGTGTGTGGAGGCTTCTTTTGAAGGTAGTATGACCCGCACTTACTGGGCCCACCTGTGCGTTAGACACTTTCTTTTTGTCTAAGGATTGATTTGCCTTGAAGATAAGTTTAGGGGAGAGCAGAACATGAATTGACAGTTCTTTGCAGTCCTCTTCATGGGTTTGGCCACTTGTCAACCGGTTATTATACGTTGAGATTGGGCTCTTTTATGGATTCTGCCACCATCTACTACCCATTTCCTGACGTGATGAAACGCATGAATCTGCTCTACGATCGTACTTAGCAATTTTTCTCCCATTTGGTTGCCCGCAGAGTGCAGGCAGTCAGCTTGTGATGGCGTCCGGCCCTCATCTACCATCTTGGCTGAAGTTAGCAGCCACTCCTTCAGGAGCAGCTGTTGATTCCTCCCTTCTCCTACAACCTGGGCAAGCCAATTCTGGAATGGCAGGAAAACCGGTAGCAAACCGAAAGCAGCGGAGGAAAGCAAGTGCCGTCTTGGGATCTCTTTCTGAAGCCTCCCTTCCAAGTACTATATCCTCGTCAGGTGGAGAAGGATTTGCAGTCTCTACACGGATATCTGTGACAGAGGCTTTGGGGGAATTGGCAGCATGTTGGGGCTCTGAGAACCTGCAGATGCTATGTCATCCAATCATGGGTCTGTTGACTTCTGAAAGTGCAGTGCAGCGGCAGGTGAGTGAGGTCGCGTGAAGGGGCCAGCCTTCTATATGTACAGGGGAGTAGTTTGCCGTACGTTGTCTTGCAAGCTTGTCAGTGAGCCGTAATCTGGAACTGTGAACCGAGCCCTCGATAAGGTTTTTTATACATATTTTGCTGTGATTATTCCAATTGATCCCTGCTTGTTGTGTGTCATATCTGCCCTCCGTTGGCTCAAATGCAGACTACTCGCAGACACTTACTGTTTGTTATGGCTACGCAGCAACATGGGTGATTCACTGCTCTTGTCAAGAGAGGAAACCCTGCAAAACCCTTCAGGGTTTGTCTCCTTTTTTGATCCCAGGATTCATTACTTCTCTGGGATGTATGCAGGTTGGGGGAATGGTTGTAGCAGCTTGGTTTCAAGCCCTGCGAGGCTCCAAATTTGCAGACCAAATTCAGAATTCGCAGGAAGTGCAGACGCTCCGCTCCCGGCTCCTTGAGCTGCTCTCTCCCTCTACTCCCTCCCGCCCCACACCAGGCAGCAATGCATCATACTCAGAAGCACTAAGAGCTTGCGCAAAGCTGCGATTAGAAGCAGGAAATCTTCTCCATCAAGCCCGAGCCTTGCAGTTGCCATGTGGGCTTAGCGAGCCTCTTGAGTCTTTAGGGGCCGATGCAGCTGTGGAGTTAGCCATGTCCTTGCAAGGTGCTGCTTTTCAGACAGTTTCTGGGCCAGCCGGCTCTCCCGCGGAGGTTTTGGAAGGCTCCCGCCAACGTTTGCTCACTACTGCAGGATACCTTCAGACTATCCAGGTCTGCATCTCCTTCATCTTCAAAACGAGCTTTTGCGCTACAGAACTGCAGTTGTAGGGGTAGTTTTACGCATTGTGGGGAGCACGCAACTGAGGGTTTCAGCGGATTATGTTTATTCATAGGGATTCATGTCTGTTGGTTATTGGGAACATGCAGAGCAACATGCACACTGCTGTGCTCGCTGCTATTGCGGGTGCTGTGGTGTGGTTGGGCCAACTCCCAGCCAAGTTGAACCCTGTCATTCAGCCCCTCATGGCAGCCATCAGACGAGAAAAGGCAAGTTTGCTGTGACTTCGTCGGTGTCTACACATGAAACGGGCAATGAAATGCAGACGCTAAGTAACACATTGTGTTTTGATATCTCCTGCTCTCCCCTGTACCCCCTTCCTTCATTTGACAGTTTGAACTCCAATCATTCGAGCAGCCTCCTTTCAAACTCACACTTGCACCGCTTGCACTGGTGGAAGCGCAGGAAGAAGCACTTCAATGGTCATCATCGATATCACTTGCAGAACTTATGAAGCAATGCATGGACAGAAAACCTGGCCCCAATGAGAAGCTGCTGCGCAATTTATGCACACTGACATGTGCCGACACTACCGAGACGCCGAAGGTTTCGGAGGAAAATGCTGAGGATGAGGATGAGATATTTGTGAACCAAACAAAATCTAAGCATGATGGCGTTGGCGTGAAAACAGCACATGATTCCCTTGCAGAACACGAGCGAATGGAAGGTGCTACTACTCGTCGTGGAGCTGAGTTGGCTCTGAAAGCTCTATCTCAGACTTTTGAAGAGCACCTATTTAGGAGTCTCCCCCGGCTGTGGGAGTGCATGGCAGAGTCGTTGCCTCCTACAGATGAATCGTTCCCTCTCGGACAGCGGCCGCCATGGCTTGACCGTCCCTTGCCAGTTATCAAAGCAGAGTCTCAAGATCTGGTGAACAATTTGCAGGTATTCTTCAACAAGTCCTAAAAAAGTTATTCGATCGATGCACGCTGGATGACTTTATGAAATCTGATGGCACTGAAAGTCTCGTCCTCGGTTGAATCCTGTCCACAGCAGTGGTCAATCATTTGACAGAACTGGCACCAAAATGATGTTCATTTTCTATTCGCAGTTCCGAACTGACCCAATCAACCGCAGGCCGCATTCTAAGAGCGGAAGAAAGTTCAGTGCTCCGTGTGCTGTTCACGTTCTTCCTTGTATCTGCTCCCTCAAACTATGCATTGTCATGCTCTTCTGTTGAAGCTGGAGATGTTTCTACTGCAGGTTGTCCGATCAGTGGCACCCATCTTACACCACAACCTCCACAGCGAGCTTCTTCGACTCCTTCCAGCAGTACTCAACTGTGTCCACTATCCCCACGTAACAGTACGCAGAATGGCAGCCAAATGTGTGGGTGAAATGGCTAAGGCTTGTCCCCAAGAAGTAATGGGAGTTGTCTTAGCCCGAGTACTCCCAATGCTGTCAGACACAACGTCGGAAGCTGCACGAAAAGGAGCTGCAGCAGTTGTAGCTGAGCTTGTAGAAGGGGCTGGTTCAGAGCTTGTGCAATATGCTGCCCTTCTTGTTGTTCCCCTATTGGGACGAATGAGTGACCCCAACCCTAAAGTGAGGGAGACTGTCACTCACAGCTTTGCCACTTTGGTCCCTTTGCTGCCGCTTGCAAGGGGAATGGGTCCCCCTCCTCTGCTAGATGCGGCCCAAGCTGCAAAAGCAGAGGAAGATGCCCACTTTTTGGAACAGCTTTTGGACAACAAGAGGGTGGAAGACTACCAACTGCATGTGCCTATCAATGTCTCGCTTCGCAGGTTAGAACCGCCGACTTTGGGTCTAGTTGGGTCCTCTATTATCTCGTGTTTAGGAGCTCACAGACTTATAGCACTGTAGTTTTGCAGCTGATTGATTGATGCAGGAAAAGTCTAGTGTAGTTAGCTCGTGACTTTCCTTTGTGAAGTGGTTAAACTAGTGCCTTTTTTCTTGTCTGTTTGTTGCCGTCGTCGGATTACTGAGTTATTTTGCATTTCCGAAAATGGATTGAGCGTGAACAGATATCAACAGGAGGGCATCAATTGGCTCGCATTTCTGGTCCGCTTTCGATTGCACGGAATTCTTTGCGATGACATGGTAAGTTTCACGACGTTCTATATTCTGCCCTTGACACTTCCCTCCACAAATCCTTTCCGATTGTGGTCAAGCACTACTTTGCAAGTCTCTCCTTACAGACTCCGCCTCGTATTGCTTCTGCATTCTTGCCCAATCCCCCTCTACATTTTGTAACCATACGAGTGCCAAAACCCGCCAACTCCAATGCATGTATGCCATCTCCTTTAACTGAACACCTTATTCATAGCCTAGAGAGGATGAAAAGGTACTTACTCTCAGACTTTTTCATTTTTCTATGGCCGCATTTTTTGGTGATTGCAGGGTCTTGGAAAGACGTTGCAAGCTTCAGCCATGATAGCATCCGATACCTCTCTGCGAGCTGCCATGCATGCTTCCACCGGCAATCCGGATGTGTCCCCATTGCCATCTTTGGTGGTCTGCCCCCCCACTCTTGTGGGCCACTGGGCTTTTGAAGTTGAAAAGTTCATCCCACTCGATGTGTTATCTCCCATGCAGTATGCAGGCTCTGCAGGAGACAGACTCCATCTGCGAAATCAGCTGTCGGAACACAACCTCGTCATTACTTCGTACGACGTTTTGCGGTCCGACATCGATTGGCTGGAGAAAATTGTGTGGAATTTTTGCGTGCTGGACGAGGGCCATATGATAAAAAGTGCGAAATCTCGAACGGCGCAGGCGGCAAAGCGCATTCGAGCGGAGCATCGGCTTGTGTTGTCCGGAACACCCCTACAGGTGTGCGACTCTGCCTGCCCTCTGTATCTCCTTCTCCCTCATTTCCTTTCAATGAAGCAAGCAACCCCATCTGCGGATATCGCTAGAAAAAGCCCCTCTCAAGTCGTAGCTTGTTCTGACATTTCGTTTCCTTGTGGGTACAGAACAATGTCTTGGAGCTCTGGTCATTATTTGACTTCCTCATGCCCGGCTTTCTTGGGACAGAACGGCAGGTAAAGTAACAGATCTGCTTGCTTTATCTGTGGTTGAAACGGAAGTTATCTTTGAAAGGGATGTGCTCTTGAACAAGCTTGTCCCTTGGCTTGAGACTTACAATAGCATGTTCTACTGGGATTTTTGCTTTTTGATTTTTTTTTTTTTGGTTCCATTTTGCAGTTTCATGCAACCTATGGGAAGCCGCTCCTTGCAGCCCGCGATGCCAAATGCACAGCGAAACAGGCGGAGGCGGGAGTGCTTGCTTTAGAGGCATTGCATCGTCAGGTGCAAAATTCTTCTACTTTTCTGAAATAGCGAGCGCATAGACACTGAAATATAAACGAGAAATGGTAGCGAGCTATGTATGTTCAGGTCCTGCAAGGGTTTGGAAATTTTGGTGAGCTGGAAGGCCTCATCCTCTTTCTTGCCTGTCAGAACAAGAAAGAGTAGTTTATGCAAATTGTTGGAGTAGGCATTCTGTAGGCATGAAAATCTGTTGCTACTTATTCTGGGGAGCTTTCTGTTGTTTCCGTGACATCCAATAGATGGCTTTTTTCACAATCGTGTATTTAACTGTATTGTTCATTTCGGCTCATCAGATTATGCCATTTGTGCTCCGCCGGACGAAAGAGCAAGTCTTAAAAGACCTCCCACCAAAGATCATTCAGGACCGCTACTGCGAAGTCAGCCCTCTGCAACAGATGTTGTATGAAGATTTCTCCCACTCTCGCACGAAAAACCAACTGACTGGGCTCGTGTCTGCATATGAGATTAAGGAAGAAGACCCAACCGAGGTGCCATCTCAAGAAGCTTCAGCACATGTCTTTCAGGTGAGCTATCGGATGCTCCTTCAACCTCACTTGCTTAGAATCTTCCTTCACTTCAGTAATACACATCCATCACTGGACCTGAATTACGCCATTACCTTTGTCTGAAACGAGTTAGACCTTCATCTTATAACTCACCATATGGAGGGGGAGAGACTATGCAGGCTCTCCAATACCTCAGGAAACTCTGCAGTCATCCTCTCCTTGTTCTGAACGAGATGCAACCCCAACATGCTGCCGCCATGCGAGCCCACGTGGCGGCTTCTGGTGAAGCGTTGGACCTGCATGCCCTGCACCACGCTCCGAAGCTGCTCGCTTTGCAGGAAATTCTGCACGAGTGCGGGATAGGACTGCCCGCAGCGGGAGAGCAGAGTTTGGGGGAGCCGGCAGCTTCACATAGAGTGCTGATCTTTGCCCAGCTCAAGGTGAGACAGCAGAGAGAAAAGAGTGAGAGAGAGAGAGACAGAGAAAAGAGAGAGAAAAGAGAGAGGAAAGAGAGAGCCGTCTCTCTACCCTTCCTTGCTCGATGAAGTTACTCGGCAGAAGGGCAAGATATTATAACCTTCTCCTGGGTCATTGACAAATTCGGACCTTTTGGCATTTGATCCTTTTTGCGTGGTTTCCGTTAGATCTGGCTCTGTGTATGATGGAATTGTTGGATAGAGCAATGAGCTACGAGCAATCTTGGCAGTGCAGAATGGGCTCATTGTACTTGTTGATGCTTTTTGTTGCAGGGATTTTTGGACATCATAGAAAGTGATCTCTTGCGACAGCATATGCCCAGGTGAGACCCGATCAGCGCCTTTAGGTTTGTGACCATTCTAGTTATGTTTTGAGATTTAAGAGCGCTTTATATTGCTTTTATTTCAGAAGAAGTCGGAATGGTATGGCTAAAGTTGCATGATAGTGTAGGACTCCAGGCCTTCTTGCTTGATCTCCTCTCAATACAACAGACCTTCTTTGGCATGCTGGAAAAGGAGGTGTAGATGGCTAGTCGAAGGTCATATATAGAGTACTCATTGGTATGTCAGTCTCACATAGTAATATTGACAGCAAGAACTAGGTCCTCTAGCTGACTAAAGGAATGAATGAATGTATGGTTTCCGGCAGTGTATCATATCTCCGCCTCGATGGTTCCGTGGAACCCGGCAAACGCTTCGATATCGTCCGTCGATTCAATTCCGATCCGACGATCGATCTGCTCCTTCTCACTACTCACGGTGAGGGCCTCACAGGACTTAGCGGCTGGGAACCAACTTCCGGAGATTCATCGTATGCTCTTAAAGCAATAGTTAATGCCTGGCTCATCAGTTTTGTATTTGGGTTATCTTCTTTAAAATATGCGGTACAGGAGTAGTGAAAAACCGGGATTTGCGCAAGATCTGAAATAGAAATTCTTTTCACGTTAAAATTGTCTATCAAAGTCAAATAAGACAAAGAAAACAACACAAAAAAAAATTAACTCACTTCCGAAAAGTCCCACATTTTCTTTTTCTTTTACAATTTCTCAAGACAGTTTTTTTTTTTTCCTATTATGCTTTTAGCATGCGGCATTTTTATCCAGTGCTGGTTGTTATCGTGCCCAGACTTACCTCTGGGCAGATTTATTTATTCTTCTGAGACATTAGGTCTTTCAGAGTTAATATGGAAGCCAATCGCTGTTTTAGACCGAACTGTTTCTTTTTTTAGACCCCATATCTTGAAAAGCTTGCGCCATCGGTGTTTTTTGGAAACGAAAAAAGCGGAATTTCGAAGAATGAGGAGAAGAATGAGGAGACGTATTTTGGTGCTATGCATGCAGTGGGAGGGCTCGGCCTCAACTTGACTTCTGCTGACACGGTGGTCTTTATGGAGCACGATTGGAATCCTATGAGGGACCTTCAGGTCAGCTGAAAGCTCTAACCTCCTCGATATGCATGCACTTCAAACTGAGTCGAATGTATGAGGTTTGTTTGGGTTTCGTGACGTGAAATACTCGTTAATGTTTATGAGTAAGTCACTGTTCATTTTATTCAAGGGGAAGAGATTTCAACGTTTCTCATGTGTGCTGTAGCTTCAAAGGATGCAGATTTCTGCTTTGGATGTTTAGAATACTGATGGCAAGGTCAAGATATGTCTCCTTGACTATGGTCACGAATTGGTTTTCATTTCCTTTAATTGTGGTTTTGATGGATATAGGGGGTGAGAGGAGGTAGAAGTAGAAAGGGGGAGAGAGAGAGAGAGAGAGAGAGAGAGAGAGAGAGAGAGAGAGAGAGAGAGAGAGAGAGAGAGAGAGAGAGAGAGAGAGAGAGAGAAAGAAAGAGAGAAGGAGATACTGACGTCGGTGAGGTTCTGCAGGCCATGGACCGAGCCCACCGTCTGGGGCAGCAGCGCGCAGTGAATGTGCACCGCCTAATTATGAAAAGCACTTTGGAGGAGAAGATGATGAGTCTGCAGCGCTTCAAAATCTCAGTGGCGAACAGCGTGGTGAATGCGGACAACGCCTCCCTCAACTCCATGGACACCGCGCAGCTTCTAGACCTCTTCAATGTCCCGCAGCCGCCGCCCAAGGTGCGCCCTCCCTCCCTCCCTCCCTCCCTCCCTCCCTCCCTTTCGCAGCTGTCTCGAAGCTTGCAGCTGTCATGTAAGCAAGCATTGGCAATCAATCCATTGTAAGAGTAGGAAAGGTTCTGAGGATGGCGCGACATTATGGGGGGAGGGGATGGTCTGCAGACTTCTCGGCGCGTTGGAGGCCCTGAGAGCGATTTGCAGGCGGAAGCTGCGGCAGGTTCAGTGGGTGGGAAGGGGAAGGCCAAGGGACTGAAGGCCATGTTGAGCAGTCTGGAGGAGCTGTGGGATGAAGCGCAGTACAGCGAGGAGTACAACCTGCAGGCCTTCGTCTCACGCCTCACGTCCTGACCAGACGTTCTGCTTTAGAGTGAGCAGAAACGCCCTCCTTTTCCTCCTCTCCCATCTCTCCTTCCCCCCCCCTCCCCCCCACCCCCCCCCCCTGCGGTCCGAGCTACTTTTGCAAGTCAAAAGGCATCTCCTTCAGTCATTCGAGAGAGAGAGCGCGAGAGATGGAGAGAGTGAGAGAGACAGAGTGAGAGAGAGAGAGGGAGGGGAGAGGGAGAGGGTGAGGGAGGGAGAGTAGGGGACATGCTCAGAGCTCTTCCGGGTTTGTTTATCCAAGTCTGAGGTTCGGGCATGCATCAGAGGGGAAAGTGATGGAATCAAGGACGTGTGGTTCACTTTGAGGCTGCGTCCGATGAAGGCACACTGTTCTCAAGCAGAGTTCCAAGATGGGACAGTTTTGGGAGCGGCAGGTTTATTTTTCAGCGCATTTTTAAATGTCTGATTCTGCCTTCGAGAAAGTTTGAAAAAATTCAGGGACCTTTTCAAGTTGTCATGGTTTATACTATCCTGTAATTCTGTACGGCTACAGATCTGCTGCACTCCATGTCTACCGTACTGCACTGTACGGAGTACTCTTCACCATGTAGCAGCTCCTATCACAACTCACAGAACCTGAAACTTTGTCTTCAAGCGGTACAATATCTGAGACCTGCAAGTAAGGCATACCTGAGACCTGCAAGTAAGGCTTCCCAAAAGGAGAGAACATGCTAGGAGGTTCACGAGCTTAAGACGCATAATACCTTCTCGTCCTCGTCCTCGTCCTCTTCATCTTCTCCCTGCATCCACCCCCTTCGGCTACTCCGACTGGGCCTCATCTGACAGCGGGCACAAGCCGTCTATCGAAACAAGCCTCACTTCCTTGGCTGCTGCTTTCACAATTTTTCACTGGAATAGTTGATATTTTCGCTATTTTCCCTGTATTCTTTTTCATTTTAAAAGAGAACGTAACTCCCAAAATTGAGGGAAAATAACAACATGCAAAGAGAAGGGTACTTGGGCCAACCCCTGCACTAAAAATAACTATTACAAAGTACAATATTTGTTCCATCCCTCGTCTTGAATAATGCAAAGGATGTTGCAGTGGTGGTCTATTGTTTTGGGAATTCGACATGCCACGTGCCCCTTTCTAATTGGTCTAATGCACCGATTTGAAATTATTTTAAAAATTTGAATTTAAATTTAAATTTATGCCAGAGCGGCTGGCCGTTGACTATGTCCATGTTCGGATTGTGAACGAGTCCAACGGATCGGAACGGCTAGCATGGAGACTCAATAAAAATGTGCCGTACCAAAAACGACCGTTGTTTGTACGGCTCAAAAACTCCACCTTCCCACATCATCAAACGAGTACGGTAACTACGAATCACACGTCGGCACGTGTAGTTCCTTCTGTCGTTTAACATGAAGACAATTGTATTGTTTGTCGTCTAGCATACTTTTGTACCGTACGGTAACTTTGATCTCGCTTTTATTCAATTTCCATGGCCAGTTCCTACTATATCCCCAAATCCCAGTTCCACGAGACAGTCACGGAACTGCGACACGTAGAGCGGCCTCCCTTTTTCCCCAATTCCCCATGCCCTCGTGCGGCCGTCCGCGGCCCGTCCGTCCGTCCGTACGTCGCCCCTATCTGTTTAACACGTGGATCATCCGATCGCCGTCCATTCCATCCGCACAATTCGGACGGCTGAGATGTGTCGCGGCGCTCCACCACCCGCTGCGTTCGCATTGGCTGGCCCGCCGGCTCACATCGCACACCACGAATCTGTGGCTCTATCCTGAATTAAGTACCTTGCAAGGGATTTTCAGGAATGACATCGCATGCTGCGTGTACGGATTCTATTTGTGGACCGTTTCTTGGATTCCGGGCCTGAAGCTGGTGGTGGAGGGCCACTCCCGCGGGGCCGCCCTCTAGGGCCTCGCTCTATAGCGAACAATTCTGCTGCGACCGCCAATCGAGACGCGCCACGTGTACAGTTTTGGCAACGTGGCGTACTGCGATTGGTTCATGGTCGATTATAGGTCGCAATGCAGAAAGGCCTTGGCTGGTGAGAGGGGGCTAAAGGGAGAAGTTGGAGCTGTAGCAGAGAGAGAGAGAGATACAGAGAGAGAGTGAGAGAGACAGTGTGAGAGCTTTGCAGGAAGAAGGAAGAGGAAGGAATCATGGCGGCCGCCACCTCCTCTGCCGTGCTTCCCAGCGTGTTCCAGGCGAAGACACAATGCGGTGTGTCTCGCAAGCAGGCGAAGGTGGGAGCCATGTCCAGCGAGCTTCACCAGAGAGTGGTGGTCGGCTCCCTCTCCTGCGCAGGAGTGAAGGCCATTCAGACGAGTAAGAGCCAGAAGAAGACCCACCGCGCCGTGGTGGTCTGCAAGGCCGCCGATCAGACCGTCGTCGTTGGTTTGGCTGCGGATTCTGGATGCGGAAAGAGTACCTTCATGAGGCGCATGACCTCAGTGTTCGGCGGTGCGGCTTCTCCTCCCAAGGGAGGAAACCCTGACTCCAACACTTTGATCAGCGATGTCACAACTGTCATCTGCTTGGACGACTACCATTCCTTGGACAGGAACGGGCGCAAGAAGGAGAACGTGACTGCTTTGGACCCCAAGGCAAACAACTTTGACCTCATGTACGAGCAGGTGAAGGCTCTCAAGGAGGGGAGGGCAGTGGACAAGCCCATTTACAACCACGTAACAGGGCTTCTGGACGCCCCGGAAAGAATAGAGCCTCCCAAGATCCTCGTCATTGAGGGTCTCCACCCTATGTAAGTCTTCAGCCTTCAGCGATCGTCGTTTAGATTCCTTATTGATATTGTTTGTTTGAGGAACTCCTGTTTCACCCCTCTGACTGTTTAGTTTTGTCTGTTTTGTCTGCGAGTATTACTGTGATGTAACAGTCTTGCATGTGGCTGTCCCAAATGCCATGAGAGTGGGAAAGTACTTTGATCTATCCAAAGATCATCATTGTCACCAGAATCATCAGCTATGTTCAGTACAAAGAAAATGTCGTGCCCCGGGCGGAACTGGAACTGAGACATTCCGGTTTGTTTTGCACGTGGTCCATTCCTTTATGCTTGACTCCTTTCTCTACGTTTGTGCAGGTATGATGAGCGCGTGCGGGACCTTCTTGACTACAGTATTTATCTTGACATCAGCGATGATGTTAAGTTCGCCTGGAAGATCCAGGTGCTTCTTCCTGCCTTCTATGTTTACACGTTTAGTTGCGTGTGTGCAAGTGCGATATCCTTTGGAACATCAGCGAAAGGTGAGGCAATGTGGAAACAACAGTGCAGATCTGCATTCATGATGTGCAGGCAATCTCTGAGGTTCTTGTTTTTTGGTTGGGTTTGCAGCGTGACATGGCAGAGCGAGGCCACAGCCTGGAGAGCATCAAGGCTAGCATTGCTGCCAGGAAACCTGACTTCGATGCCTACATTGGTAAGTGACCTGACAATTGGGTGGTGAATCGCTGCTTGAGTGGTGTTTCGGAAACCCAATCGCATCTCTGGTCACTGCTCAGTAAGTCGTTGCGTTGTTTTCCTTACTGACTTAACCTTACCTCTATTGTGGTATGCAGATCCCCAGAAGCAGTTCGCGGACTGTGTCATTCAGGTGCTGCCCACTCAGTTGATCCCTGACGACAACGAAGGAAAGGTGCTTCGCGTGCGGATGATCATGAAGGAGGGCCAACCCCTCTTCGATCCCGTCTACTTGTATGACGAGGGATCTACCATTTCTTGGATTCCTTGCGGACGCAAACTTACTTGCTCCTACCCAGGAATCAAGTTCTTCTATGGGCCTGACACATACTATGGCAATGAGGTAGGTTCAATTCACTCAAAGTTTTCCTGTCTTACTGTTTTGTTGATTTTGTGTCATCAATTAGGTGCTTCACTTGGTTGTTTAGTCTTTGGTCTGTTGTTCTGTAACCTAAATGTTTTCTCTTACTCTTGCAAACACAGGTGCTGTACTTGATGCAGAATTTGTCTCCCTCGTTTTCCTTCGTGGCATGGATGTACTTGTTTGTTCTCTTGCGAGGTTGATGATGATATGCATGTATCGGTGCAGTGTCCTTCACCTTGATAATATAATCATAATGTTGTTTTTGGTAAGACTGGCTGGTCATTTCCTGGGTATCCATAAGCGTTGATTCGTCTCACGTTTGATGCTAGTCTGATTAAACGAGCGAGGGGTCTGCTTGTACTGCACTGCTTGCATTGTTATGGTTGTATGCTTCGCACGTGCCGATAGTGTGGTCGTTGTTTTCCATCGTTTCACTCACTCCACTTCTGACTGGCCAGATATTTCTTTTTTCTGGGTTTTTTATTCTGTCGAACTGCCCAGTCGTGTCGAAGTTAGACTTAGAAAGTCTTGGAAGTCTTAGGTAAATCCCAATGAACATAACTCTGCACTTCTAGGTTGGCAGGTCCATTGATGGTCTGCATGTGATGTGGTCTGTTACCTGTCATGCATTTTTGTGAACCCTCTCCACTGCCTGCCACAGGTAGCGATGTATCAGCTCCCTCGGTTGATTAGTCTGGCAGCTGCACCACTTGCTTGTCGTCTCTTTCTTTTTTGTTGTGGAAGTCTTTAGCCGTTCCTGATTTAGAGAATCATGTTTTGTCGGCAGGTGACTGTGCTGGAGATGGATGGACAATTCGAGAAGCTTGAGGAGCTCATCTACGTGGAGAGCCATTTGAGCCGCACCGCCACGAAGTTCTATGGAGAGATCACTCAGCAGATGTTGAAGCACGCAGATTTCCCCGGCAGCAACAACGGCACCGGCCTCTTCCAAACCATTTGCGGATTGAAGATTCGGGAGGTCTATGAGCGGCTCCTGGCCAAGCAGGCCGTGGCTGTCTAAACATAGAAAACAGTGAACAGTGCGCGCTTCAAACAGTAAGACCGTTTCTCATGTCGGGGTTATTTTACCTTGTAGAGCTGACAGGCATACTTTCATATAGTAGTCACACTGCTTGTGAGTTCAAACTTTGGCAAGAATTCAGGTAATGCACAGGTCGCACATGCCTTCCCATGTGCTCAAATGACTCGCCATGTGCCGTTATCCCTTGGTCCCAAAAGTAGATTGTAGCCTCCAAAACTGCCTGGTAAGGCCTCCTCTTGCTCACCCTCACTCCACTGGAGTTTTAGTGGTTTCATCCGACCATGGAAGCCCTGGGAGGATTTTCGTGAGTTGTGAGGGGCCAGTAGGGGCACAACTGAAAGAGAGGGCTTCGCCAGCCCTGGTGGGAGAGGGAACCCCTCCTCCATGGGAGGGACGGAGCTTGTATGCATCTTGTAGGTGAAAAGAGCCTCCTTGACAAGGGTAGTGAGGGAGGGACTTTCTAGGACATCGAAATCGGCTGTACTTGATTTTTTTTTTGCTCAAGGGAGACTTTGATTCTTACTGCCTCGGTCTCCCCCTCTTACCTTTTTTCTGGGTAGGTTCCTGGTCGACTTTCAATGGATTGGTTTGGCTTGATTTGACTTCCTTCTTCCTTTATGGTCGGGCAATTCTGTTTTGTATCTTTTTTGGGGTGTGGGGTATGTCGGTATCCTTTGTCTTTAACCCGTACAACTAAACTATGTTCAGAAATTCGGAGTCACAAGTTCGTGTTTGAATGGGGCCCTTAAGTCTTTGTTTCACCCCAATTTTTTAACTAAAATTTTTCTGCAAGCTGATTTTATTTCTGAATTTAGTGAACGAGCTTGCTGTTTTTGGCCAATGACCAATTAGCCTTATTGAGCTTTGCCTCATCATTTCATTTCACGATCTTATTCATCTCTTTATCTCTACATCTCTCATCTCTTTATCTGCTAAGCTACTGCCGCTAAAGCGCCATTCACAAACGACATTGTCTTCGACGGTGTCCACAACCTCTGCATTGGATTTTCAAATTCCTCTCAATGTCTACTTTGCTGAAGCCTCCCACACTTATAATATCAGGCAAGGAAGGCTTGCTATTCTGCCAAGCGCAAGACTAAAATGAGGTATTTGTGCACCACTAGTCCATCACTGAGACAGTTGAAATGCACATGAAAACGACATCTGTAAGTTGGCCGAAGTAAGTGGCTTGTAAGTCTTAGTCTTAGCGAATATTTGTAGGTCTTAAAGGTCATCACAACTTCTCACTAATTGCGATCTGTGATTGGGTCTCTTTCCTCCCCCCCCCCCCCCCCCCCCCCCCCCCCC
>CM074818.1:1547460-1563480 GCA_037447605.1 Zygnema circumcarinatum
CTGTCCAATGGAAGACTGCCACGTGGCAACCTCTACCCCCAAACGGGTCAGGTGAGGACAACGTTTCCGTAGGCTCGCCGCATCTCGCGGGCTGCGCCGCGATGCGCGGCGCCGTACGTCGGTGCACGGTCGGATCCTGCGCGCCTCGGGATCGGCGCGGGGTCCGATTGTCTACAAGATCTCTCCTCCCGAAAGATCCAAGGGGGGGGGCGTGATTAACCAAAATGAAAGTACAGTTTTTACTCGAAAGGGGGCGCAAATATCCAAAAAGTGGGGCGCCTGTATCATTTTCCCGAATTTATTGGTGACGCAAATGTTGAGGTGGAAAATATGATGGGGTCCTACTGTACAGTATTTGTCGACAATGTGTACGGTCGTAATATATTTCTAACGCATATTCCGATACGTGGGTGGATAATATCGACATTTTGAATATATAGTAACAATTAGGGCTTTTCAAACGTCGTTATATCCGTAATGGCGTCACTATTGGCGCAGGATCTGCAGTGGTGCAATACCGTTCCCCGGAAAAACGTCAGTATATCCATGCTGTTATTATAAACAATGTCACTATAATCCGAGTAGCCTGTAATAAAATCTCGACAAGCCCTAATGCTATATCAAAGGCGTTCAGTGCGGATCAGCGTTTCCAAAACTTAGGGGAGGTTACGCTCTCAGAAAGATGACCGTAGGCCCTCCACTAATTGGAGAGAGCGTGTGGTGACTCGACGACCAGCCACAACCGGAACCACATTGTTCAGGTCAGTGGCATAGAATGGATGCATACTGTACAGTGTGTACAAGTTCAAGAGAGTATTACACATCCTTTCATTTATTTTGTCAAAAAAAGTTGAGGATCATCCTTTTCAACTACGCATTTCATGTTGCAGAACAGGTTCTGAAACATCAAAGCGCAAGCTAAGCTGCCGTTTCACGTGAGGCGGATGTTAGAAAACGTCATTATTGAACACAACCCCACCATGCAAACACATAATTTAGGCTGAAACACGAGTGTTTTAGTCACTCCGCCCAGAGCCAGCTCTCTACCTCCAACGCTAAATACTCAGTTTCCCACATTCATAAAGACCTACTGCAATCAACGATCACTACTGTCGTCATATGATTTAGAAACCCACGGCTCACAAAAGTTGCACTGAATCCTCGTAATTGCCAAAACGTACTCCCAAGGCAACCAACCAACCAACGAGCCAACCAACCAACCAAGCAAAGGGCCAACCAACCAATCTGAGCCATCCATCCAGGTTGGTCTAAGGAGCTCTCGCAGGCGGAGGGTTCGGGCGGCGTGGAGGCGGCCGTGCAGGGGGAGGGCCTAGAGGCGGAGGGCGCCGGGAAGGGGGAGGGAGGGGAGGAGAAGGGCGCGAGGAACGGGGAGGGAGGGGAGGAGGAGGGCGCGAGGAAGGGGGAGGGAGGGGAGGAGGAGGGCGCGAGGAAGGGGGAGGGAGGGGAGGAGGAGGGCGCGAGGAAGGGGGAGGGAGGGGAGGAGGAGGGCGCGAGGAACGGGGAGGGAGGGGAGGAGGAGGGCGCGAGGAATGGGGAGGGAGGGGAGGAGGAGGGAGCAAGGAAGGGGGAGGGAGGGTAGGAGGGGGCGAGGAAAGGGGACGGAGGGGAGCAAGAGGGCGAGAGGACGGGGGAGGGAGGGGCGAAGGAGGGCGAGAGGACGGGGGAGGGAGGGGCGAAGGAGGGCGAGAGGACGGGGGAGGGAGGGGCGAAGGAGGGCGAGAGGACGGGGGAGGGAGGGGCGAAGGAGGGCGAGAGGACGAGGGAGGGAGGGGCGAAGGAGGGCGCGAGGAAGGGGGAGGGAGGGGAGCAAGAGGGCGAGAGGACGGGGGAGGGAGGGGCGGAGGATAGCGCGAGGAAGGGGGATGGAGGGGAGGAGGAGGGCTCTGGGAAGGGAGAGGCACAGGCGCTGCACGATCTCAAAGTAAAGTATTAGAGATCTATCACAGAGTAAGTCGGCAATGACACAGTTCTGGAGGAAAAGCAGGTTCAAACCATGCGAAGCGCCCTCCTTTGGTAACATCGACTTTTTGATATCGCACCATCGGAAGCCAGAAAGAAACGATTGAACTTAAGATTTTTTGAAAAATGAAATGCTGGTGTGTTTGAAGGAAGCTGTGCACCAGGTTGAAGAGCATCAATTCTTAGTGAGAACATTCCAAGGATGTTGGACGGACTTGGGAATTTTTAAAATTTCAAGCAGGACACGTTTCATGCAAGTCCGTCCACCATAAACTGGTCCCATGAGCTTGAGATCCCAGTCACGTGTAAGTTTCGAGATGAGGTAACTTACTGGGCCACGAACTCGAAAAGGTCCACGACACAATCGATTGCCTGTTGGAGTAACCTCCTGTTGCACCAGTGAAGCCAAGGTATGCCGAGTCGACGTTTGCACACGTCCCGCATTTGGACGGTCGAAGAATTGAGCACAAGGACTCGGTGTAGGTCAAGCGAGGTGACGCAGGCTTCGAATCAGAATCACTCACAAAGATAGACCAGAGGCTATTTTGGCTGTTGTATTCCACCCAAGCGAATTTCGGAGAGAATTCGTAATCGTAACCGTTGTAGATGTAGTCGGACACAAGTGAAGTAATGCGCGATGTAATGGTAGTGGAGTTGAAATCCCTGAGTATGCCCACATGTTCCCCCGGAGGATCCTTAGACTGATCGCTTGGGAATGTGTCAAATTTAACGGCAATTGAGCCCACTATCGGGGAAGCCGTGTAGGTAAACGCAAGGGTGTAACCATAGTCTGTTCCAAAGCTCGCTAGGTCCACATTGGAGGCAACGACGACAAATGTGAAGCCATCCGCGTTATGTGCAGACGTACTCTCTTCGATAACAAACGAAAATTTAGTTTGAAAAGAGGCTGCTTGGCAACCTCCACCCACTTGTCGCGTCAATATGACGGGAGACCAATAAAGTGCTACCCCCGCATCTTCTTGTTCATCTTCCGTGAGTACCAAGCTTGCATCAAAATTGTTACTTGATGCATCGCCTTGCACAATGAGTGGACTGCTCAGGTCAAAACTTGAGAAGGCGAAGGCTGCCGGGGTGGTGAGAGCTGCATCATAAAGTGGCGGAATATCAAGAGTTGTGAATGTGGAATATTCAAAGCGTGCAAATAACGCAAGCACGGTGAAACGTATAGGCACGTTCACAGGCGTGGTCAGCACTTATAGGAATTTGTGCATCCCATCTGAGTTCAGTCATAAGCTGGCACGGAATTGGTGAAGGAACATGTGTGACGTCAAACTTGCTTAATCCACAAACTCAAAAAGCTTTGGTGTTGAACGAACGTTTTTTTGGGTTTTTTGGGTTTTTAGGGTTTTTAGGGTTTTTAGAACCCTAAAAACCCTAAAAAAAAGAAAAGTACGGAAATTGCTGGTTCAAACGTCAATACGTCATGCACATGTTGCAATTGGAATCCTTGGAAAACAGCCAACTATATGTAGAGGAAGGGAGAAGAAACCAAATATTCTTACGGGGATTTGGGGGTGGTGGAGGCGGAGAAGGTGGCGGAGGAGATGGTGAAGGTGGCCGAGGAGGTAAAGGCGGCCGAGGGGGTGAAGGAGGCGGACGCGGTGAAGGCGGCCGAGGAGGTGGTGGAGGTGGCGGAGGCGATGATGGTGGCCGAGGACGTGGGAAAGGTGGTGCATCTGCAACAGAAATGAAACTTAATGTAAGATCACAACCATTAAGCAAGCAGCTGCTCGAAGATGTTGAAGATTTCATTGCTTAGAATAGAAGTTTTTTAGGTCGATTGGGACGTCATGTACGAATGACGAGGGGGTAAGAGAATAGTTCCCCTTACGGCGCGGAGGTGGCGAACGTGGAGCGGGCGGGGGCGACTTGAGTGCTGCACACGACAAATCGTGGAAGCCGTTTAAAACAAAGGAGAAAATTTAAAAATTTGAGATTTTCCTTTGCGATCATGTCACCCTGCAGTACTAGCACATGCAAAGAAAATAAGCAGGAAACCATCCGACCGTAACGCACTGCCGTCCGATGCGCTTTCACACGTTTGCTTGTGCCATTAGTAAGAGAGGGCGGGCGAGAGTCATACGAGCGGAGAGAGCGGCCGCGCCCGCTAACGCAGCGCAGAGCAGGATCGCAATCGCGAGGGTCGTGGCCATGGCTGCCTCCCCTTCGCCGGCCTTCCTTCCCTCCCTCCCTGCCTCCCTCCCTCCCTCCCTCCCTCCCTCTCTTCCGCCGCGAGGGGATGGGCCGCCGTCAGAAGGCTCAGTCAAGGCGGGCGGGCGGGCGGCGGAGATCGCGTCGCGCTCGGCCGTCCGATCGGCAGCGGTGCATCGCGCGGCTCTCCTTCACACCGACATTTTCTCGTTCGTCGCGAATCTCGCGATGCGCTGCCGCAAAACTCCAAGTCCGTACTCCAGAAAAGATTCCCTGAGCAAAGTATTTTGTCGGACTCTCCGACTTCAATATTCGCGTCGTTCATACGATGTACAATTGTACAAATTGGCCGTCATACCGTACATATGGTACGGCGACTTCGAGTACGGCCTTCCCGCAAGCTAAGCCCGGACAACCGTGCGTGCCACGTGGACCACTCCTTCGCCACCTTGTCAGTGGCCGCTCCAATCAACAGCTGGCGGCCCTTCGACTTTAAGAAGAACCAGCTGAACTGGCGGTGCTGTTTGTCGTATTAGACTGACCCCAGACGGGGCTGAAGCCATCATTTGTACGAATTGTCGTTTTTTGTTGTACAGTAGACCCCCCCAGTATTTTCGCCATGGTTTCGGCAAATATTGAAAATACATAAAGGAAAATGATACAGCGGCCCCACTTTTTGGATATCGGCGCCCCCTTTTGGGAAAAATTGTACTTTTTTTTTGGCTAATCACACCCCCCCTTGGATCTTTCGGGAGGAGAGATCTTGTAGACAATCGGACCCCGCGCCTCGCGCGCAGGATCCGACCGTGCACCGACGTACGGCGCCGCGCATCGCGGCGTGGCCCGCGAGATGCGGCGAGCCTACGGAAACGTTGTCCTCACCTGACCCGTTTGGGTCAAGGTTGCCACGTGGCAGTCTGCCATTGGACAGCCCTGCTGCCGGTCCCCCATGCCGATACAGTGGACCCTCATAATATTTTCGCCATGGTTTCGGCAAATACTGGGCGAAAATATTGTAATTTGCAAATATAAGGTCCGTCTTACCAATAGGCGAGCAGTATTATGTTAGAGTTCATGTCTGTTCGTACGTATCGTATCGTATCGTATCGTATCGTATCGTATCGTATCGTATCGTACCGTGATTGAGATACACGAGCTCCTATTGGTGCCGTACGTATACCGTACGACTTAGAGATTTTATTCGTACTTACCGTACAGCGTAAAAGCGTGACCCATGTTTGACATCCGTTTCGATAAACAGATTTTGTATTGGATAATAGGTCAGGTTAGGTTAACACCCCTAGTACGTTAACATTGAGTTACCGTACAAAAAGGTGGTTTCGGCAAAATCGGGGCGAATTTCTTGGGGACGCACTGTACAAGGTGGAAAATATTATGGGGGTCCACTGTATCGGCATGGGGGACCGGCAGCAGGGCTGTCCAATGGCAGACTGCCACGTGGCAACCTTGACCCAAACGGGTCAGGTGAGGACAACGTTTCCGTAGGCTCGCCGCATCTCGCGGGCCACGCCGCGATGCGCGGCGCCGTACGTCGGTTCACAGTCGGATCCTGCGCGCGAGGCGCGGGGTCCGATTGTCTACAAGATCTCTCCTCCCGAAAGATCCAAGGGGGGGAGTGATTAGCCAAAAAAAAAAGTACAATTTTTTCCCAAAAGGGGGCGCCGATTTCCAAAAAGTGGGGCCGCTGTATCATTTTCCTACATAAAATACAAAATTGCTCTCTTTTGAGTGTGTCGTTTTCCCATGTCTTTTTTTGCTCGCATCGCCCTCTCGAGGGCGATGGAGTTCATCTTTTTTTTGTCGGTCACTCTCGACTAGGGATGGCCCGAGTTATAAAGTCCGACTATATTATATACTTTACAACGGGTTTAAAGTAGTGATATAGTACAAAGTAAAACACTTTATTACATATATTATACCCACCCGTTTTGAACAATTAACGACCGTATGACCGAACTCGTACGGTCGTACGGTCGTACCATACCAAAATTAGGTCGTTTTGGCGTTGGCGTTGCGAAATGCGTCCGTCTGGTTCACTCTGTCTTCACCGCATAATACCGTACGACCGTACATGTTGTAAAGGCGTTGTAAAGTATTATATAACAGCCGTTATTTAGTCGTCACAGTTATATAATATTGTAAAGTATTATATAACAGCCGTTATTTAGTCGTCACAGTTATATAATATTATATAGATTATATAGTCGTAATTAAGCCATCCCTACTCTCGACAGCGGAACGGTCAACGGTCAGCGGTCAACGGCCCTTCGCAGCCTTCCCGAGCCGCGGGCTGTACGGTCCGTCCGCCCGCCCTGCCGCCAGTCTCCGCATGTGCCGTGGGCCGCCGTACGGCCAGAACTGGAAGGGAGGCCGGAACGGAACGGGTTTCATGTGACCGTGTCACTGGGTGGACCATTAGGCCAACCTATTTGTTGAAGACATGACTGTCTTCTTATCTTCTATCTCCAACTCAGATCTACCAACCTTCATTCAATCAATGGAATTTGCATCCTATGCATACATCATATAAAATGGCATCCTATGCCTTGAATTCAGCAAAGCCGGCGGCAAGACAGAATTACAACAGTCGGGTCCCAAAGCCAACTTAAGGAACAATCAAGACGATGGGTTAAGGGCAATCAATCCTAGCCGTCCGATCTACAAATCTCAAGATCAACGGTATTTGTTCTATCCTACCAAAACTGGGCCGATGTAACAGGCCGTACAAAATCGTCCGTACTTTCTATCCGTACATAAAATCGTACAACTGAAACTGAGACTAAATGACAGTCGAAAAGTGACATTTCCTTCACATTCCCCCTCTGAAATGTTACTTCTCGTTGATGCCGAGCATCTCCGTACAGATTCGCATCCTGACGCCTGACAGACCCTTCGTAAGCATGTCTGCCGGCTGCTCTTCCGTTGGAACGAAAATAGGGTTGATTTCCCCATCTTCCACCTGCTCCCTGATATAGTGAAAAGCGAGTTTAAAGTGTTTGCTCTTCCTGTGATTCACTGGATTCTCCATAATGGCAATAGCAGACTTGTTGTCAATCCGCAAAGGAATCGCCTGCTGCATAATCCCACATTCTGTGAAGAAAGACTTAAGCCAGTTGGCTTCTCTAGCTGCATCACGAGCAGCAATGTACTCTGCCTCCGTGGTTGATAAGGCGACCGTGTCCTGGAGTCTTGAACTCCAACTGATGCAGCTTCCTGAACAGGTAAATACCACTCCGGATGTTGACCGTCCAGTATCAAAATCTCCTCCCCAATCTGAATCAGAATATCCTTCAACCATAATAGGCCCTCCAAGTTTGTATCGAAGACCGTAGTGCTTAGTTCCTTGCACATAGCGAAAAATTCTCTTGACAGCTTCCCAATGTGTCCATCCTGGGTCATGCATGTAGCGGCTCACTGAGCTAACGGCTTTAGCTAAATCTGGTCTTGTACCTGTCATAAGGTACATAAGGCTTCCAACAGCCTGCCTGTAGGGGACATTGCGCATCTTCTTCCTGTCCTGCTCTGTCTTTGGAGATTGCTCTGTAGATAGCTTAACAGCTGGGTCAATAGGCGTGGGTGATGTCTTCACATCAGCGAATCCAAATTTCTCTAAGATGTCGTTTGCATAGGTCTCTTGAGTTAGTGAGATTTCTCCCTGCGACCCCCTCTGAATCTGAATCCCGAGTAGAAATTGAGCTTCTCCAACAAGTTGCATTTTGAAATTCTCCATCAAAATCTCCTTGAATGCATTGATGCTGTCCATTGAAGCACTAACGATAATCAAATCATCCACATAAATTCCAACGTACATTCTTTCTGTTCCTTCTCCACGCATGTAGACTGACTGATCATTCTCGAATCTGATGAACTTGTGTGACTTCATGACTTCATTGATTTTCTGATACCAGGCCCTGGGTGCTTGCTTGAGACCATAAAGGGTCCTGTTCAGATGACATACCAGATTCTCCTTTCCAGCCCGAATTGTCCCTTCTGGCTGCTCCATGAAGATGTCTTCTTGCAACTCTCCATTCAAAAATGCTGTCTTCACATCCATTTGCTGAATGTGCATCTTCTCCGCGGCTGCAATAGCAATCAAGCTCCTCAAGGAATTGTATTTCACTACAGGGGCAAACGTTTCTTGGTAGTCAATCCCATATTCCTGTGAATATCCCTTCGCAACTAGTCGTGCCTTGTATCTCTCAATGGATCCGTCTGCCTTCCTCTTGATTTTGAATGTCCATTTGCATCCAATTGCAGTTCTTCTTGAGGGTAGGGGCTGCAAGCTCCACGTTTTGTTCTCTCTCAAACTCTTCAATTCTTCATTGATTGCCTGCTTCCATTTTTCTGCGTCTGGACCTGAGATTGCTTCTTGGTAAGTCTCAGGCTCTCCAATCCTAGCTCTTGAACAAGCAGCGATGAAAATTAGGTCTTCTGAATCTGTCGGAATGCGAACATTGAGTGCAGTGGCCCTTCTAAAATTTCTCGGACGCTCTTCTTCAGTCCTTCTTGGTTCTGCACTGCGATTTGCAATTCTCTGACTTCTCCTTAACAAGGGTTCTGGAATCTGTGATGCAGATCTGCCGCTCTCTGTCGTGGGTGATGAAATTTCAGATCCGTCCAAGTTCACCTCCGGTCTTGCTCTTGCGTCTCTCTCAATGCTGCAATCAGGTTCTTCAACATCTCTTGGGCTTGGCGGTGTTGAGTTGTCCGTTTCTGAACTATCTCCTCCTGCGTCAATGTAAATCTCCTCTCTCTCCTTGATCTTCAGGTCTTGGACTCTCTGATTTTTCTGCATCTCTCTCTCCAAGACTACAACATCTCTGCTCTTGATCACTTTCTCCCTCTCTGGATCATAAACTCTGTATGTCAAACTGTCACCATCATATCCTACCAGGAATCCTTTTGAGCCAGTCGGTTCAAACTTTCCTCCTCTCTTGACTTTCGGAATGTTGACAATGCACGGTGATCCCCAAACTTTTATGTGCTTCACATTTGGTTTGACTCCAGTCCACAAATTTTGAGGCACATACTTGAACTCGAGTGTGGCAGTGGGGGACCTATTACGGATGTATGCTGCGGCTGTAATTGCTTCTGCCCAAAAACTGACGTCCAATGTTGAATCTTCAATCATAGACCGAGCCATCTCTGTCAAAGTCCTGTTTAATCTCTCCGCTGCACCATTACTTTGAGGACAATAAGGTGCAGTAAACTGATGATGGATCCCTGTTGCTTTGCAATGCTCTAAGAAAGCTGCAGAGACATATTCCCCTCCATTATCTGTCCGCAAGAATGCAATTTTCTCTCTTGTCTCAACTTCAACTTGTTTCTGCCATGTTTGAAACACTCCAAGTACTTCTGACTTCCTCTTTATTGGGAATACCCAACACTTCCTTGAGTAATCATCAAGAAAAGTGACAAAGTATTCAGCTCCCCCTCTACTTGTTGGACTGATTTGTCCGCAAACATCTGAATGTATCAACTCCAACTTCCTCTTGGCTTGGAAACCACGCTCTCCATGATCATGATGCGGTTTCTTGTGACTCTTGCTGGTCAAGCAGCATTCACATTCTGTTCTGGCTCCTTCGTCAGTCACTCCTTGCATCCCAATGACTAGATCTCCATCTGCCAGCATACTCACATTCCTCTTGTTTAGGTGGCCGAATCTGCGATGCCACAGGGTTAGGGATTCTTTCTCTGCTACTGACTGCACCTTCACACTGTCATTCCATCTCTGCCACTTAAGGTAGTAAAGTCCACCTCTACTTGGTCCTTCACCAATTATTCTTCCAGACTCATCTTCAATTAACTTGCAAAATGGCTTCTTGAATAAGAAAGTGCGATCATCGTCAAGTAGCTGGTTCACTGACAATAGATTGTACTTCATTGCTGTTGTGCAGAGCACGTTCTGGATCTTCACCTTCACCGGCTTATCCGCCACGAAAAGCTCAACTGCGACAGTACCAATCTGATCTACCTTGATTCTCCTTCCATCGGCAACTTCAAGAATTCTTGGTACTGGTAGTGTCCTCATTGACTCGAAGAGATCAAAGTCTTTGCAGATGTGATTTGATGCTCCTGTGTCAACTAGCCATTCGGTCTCCTTTACTGATGCTGCGTTCACAGTTGTGACTGTGAGGATCGTCACCAAATTTGCATGGTCTTCTTTCTCCTCTTCTGTGACGACGGCTGCATGGTCTCTATTGTGTGTGCAATTTCTGGCAGAGTGGCCAGGTTTTCCACAAGTGTAACAGTAACCCCTAAAGCTACTAGTCGCTCCTCCTCTTCCACCTCTAAAACCACCTCTGAATCCTCCTCCTCTGGACATTCCACCATGGCTCTGGTCTCTTACTTCAGCACCTCCAATTTGATTCTGAGTGTTCCTTGTCTTTGTGCAGTCACGTGCGTAGTGACCAGACTCTCCACATGAGTAGCAAATGGTTTGCGCGTTCATGGCTCTTCCTGGGTTGCCAAAGCCTCCTCGGCCACGACCTCTTCCTCTGTCACCTCTACTGGCACTTCCTCTACCGCGATCTCCTCTTGTTATCGCCATTGCTGACTCTGTATCAGTAACCTTCATCCTCCCCTTCTTTTTCTGGTAATCCTCAGCTTCCTGAATTCTGGCTTTAGCTATATCAAGCGTCATTCCTGATGCATGGGTCTGAATTATCAGATTGTCTGCAGTCACCTCAAATCTGTTTGCAAGCCCGCTCAAATACACAAATGATTGGGCGTTTTCAGGCACCTCAGTCCCTGTCAATTCCAACCTCTGCAAAACTCCATCAAATCTGATCGTGTACTCCTGCAACGTCTCCGACTCCTTCATCCGGATGTTATGAAAGTCCGCATAGGCTGAGACACTTAGAGCTGTTCCCTTTGCAGCGTAGATAGTATCTAATTTGTTCCACATCTCAGCTGCAGTTTTCCCTCTTAGCATCCTAGAATGAGTCTCCTTAATTGTAGTCAGGATAGTGGCCTGTGCTTTCCCTTCTCTCCTTTCCCAGGCGTCATGTGCCACAGGATCGGTAGCTGCTGGCTCAGGGTCTTTCCCAAGAACTGTCTTTAGCAAACCTTTTGCCATAAAGACTGCCAGCAATCTGTTACTCCACGAATCATAGTTACTCCCATCCAATAATCTGATTGAATATTTCTCATCGTCTTCTCCTCCTGTTGCTCTGATACCACTTGTTGAAGACATGACTGTCTTCTTATCTTCTATCTCCAACTCAGATCTACCAACCTTCATTCAATCAATGGAATTTGCATCCTATGCATACATCATATAAAATGGCATCCTATGCCTTGAATTCAGCAAAGCCGGCGGCAAGACAGAATTACAACAGTCGGGTCCCAAAGCCAACTTAAGGAACAATCAAGACGATGGGTTAAGGGCAATCAATCCTAGCCGTCCGATCTACAAATCTCAAGATCAACGGTATTTGTTCTATCCTACCAAAACTGGGCCGATGTAACAGGCCGTACAAAATCGTCTGTACTTTCTATCCGTACATAAAATCGTACAACTGAAACTGTGACTAAATGACAGTCGAAAAGTGACATTTCCTTCACACTATTCGACTGGATGCCAACCGTTGGCGCGGATCAAAACAATCATTTGAATGGTTCGGAAGCAGTGGACGCCAATGGTTGGCCACCATTCGACTGATTGCCAACCAGTACACATCCAACCATTGCCATTCAATTGTTTTCCAATGGTTGCCGATTCACCGGTCCGACCTGTGGACCGCTTCACCGTCGCTCTTCATGTTGCTCTTTTGTCCATCGACATTTGATGGCACCGTGAGACCAATGCCCTCCGTCACCAACTGAAAGTAACCAGAAAACGGCTCAAACATGAGCGAGGTTTGGGCAGAAGTTAGAGTACAGCTAAACCATGGACAATTGTGAACGAGACATTCAGAACTCAATGCGAGACTTTAAGCCTGCCGATGATTATCTCCCCGTCAGTAGTTGTGAATTGACGTTGAAGCCTTCAAAAGGGATCAGAGCAGCGCAGCGCTGCAGGTGTGATGCTTCGCGTTGTAGAACATCGCAGTGTGTTGTGTAATGAGACTGCGTGTTGTGTACAAGTATACAAGTCATAGGGGCCGTACATGTTTGTGGTAAATGTACGTTCTGTAGAGGCACACCTCTGATGTGAGAATTTCCGTTTCGGGAATGTACGATGAGGACGCAAAAGGAGAAGCAGAAAGTCTAAGGGAGGTCGAATGGACACAGACGAGGCGAGACTGACATTCCTCCAAGGGAGGAGAGTGCGAGCGAGAGACAAGGGAGATCTGCTCGCTGATTGGCCCACTCGCAAGGTGTTTTTTAAGTCGTTCGCACGAGCGGACAGCTCCCGCTCTGGTTAAGAACTTGAGTGGGGCTGGTCTCCAACTAAAGAAAGAAACAGGACATGAAAATGGGCCCAACCACCGGCTGACCTATGGGGTTCGTTGACTGTGAATTCGTGACATGGACTGAATGGGACCTTTCTACTATCAGAAAAAAAAGTTTGCATCACGCCACGTGTGAGAGAAATTTGGATCTCTGAAAAACGGTGGAAACGCAATCAGCCAAAACCGCACTTTTGCCAAAAACCAACGACTAGATTAAATGGACTCTTAAACCCTAAATATGAACTCTCAAAACCCTAAAAACCCTTTCAAAGGACCAAACGTTCTTTTCCTACTTCTGTGCCTCCCATGCGGAGGTCTAACGACAAAAACCCGGCCAGAAAAAGACAATCATATGTTAACCATTAGGGCACAAATATACAGCGCGGCTCCACTTTCTGCTCTGCCTAACCCCCCTCCGCTGAACCCCCCTTCCTAAACGCTTCACTGTTGCCCTGAACCCTAATTTTCGCTTTTGATTTTCAATCTTTGGGTGCCCCCATTTTTTCAGTCCCTGCAGTGCTGAGAGACCGCATAGTACAGCCCGCTAACATGTTGACTGCCATGTAGCGCCAACCAAGGAAATGAAGTAAAAAAAAAAAAAAAAAACCCTACTCCGACCCATAATGAAAGAAGAAAGAAAAAGACAAAAAAAAAGGCCTGTAGAAGTTGCTTCCTGCGTCCTCTCTAAAACTTGAAACCCTAAAAGTCCCCTCCGCTCAGGCAGGACCGCCTTGTGTGACCGCAGAGGCTTGCGCCTTCCCTTAGTCAAAAATCGCCCATTTAGGGCCTCTCCCTCTCTATCTCTCTCTCGCCCTCTCTCCCTCCCCCAACCCCCCCCCCGCCCCTCCAGAAAAAAAAAAAAAAAAAACTGTGGGGACGGTATGGGCGTAGCAGAGACCTTTACAAGTTCAAATAGCTGAAGCACAAAGTAGAGACTGAATCTCCACCCGGCCGGGTCTGAACCTGCATCCAAAGAATAGTCAAAAAATACACAAATCAAAAGGCGAGTCCGCAAGTCTCTTCAACTTCACGAGCGTGCCTGGCCAACCCTAATTCCATTCACTCACCACCAGCGGCTCACCCCCCCCAGCAGGTTTGAAGGTTGAGGGGCCTGAGAAAGCAAAAGCTACTTCCTGCCTTTATCATATTCATTCTCCTAACCTTGAATTTGCTTAAGTAGCATTCCTCTGAAGCTTTTAAACCATTACGGACAGCCTGTTCCATGTGCAAAACTGACCCCTACACTTCTGAGGTGACTCCCGCATGGAAAGCCTACCACAAAAGGTACAGCAGGCCCCATCGAGGATGTGATAAGTCCCCTCCCTGTTTGCATGCGAGGTGGCCCCCTTGTGCTACTTCCTTTGCTCTCTCTCTCTAGGGGGTAAAGGGGCCCTCCCTCCCTCCCTCCCGGCCTCCTCTCACAGCCGAGTGTTTACATGCAGGCCCTTCAGCAGGGTCGTCGCCATCTGCTTGACGAGCACTTGCCCTCCCGACCGTTCGCCGTCGCGGCGGTCCTCCGTGAGGCGCTGAAGCTTGCGGGGGAGGTCGTGCTCGGCGAGGAGCTGCTTGGGGCGGGGGTGGTGCTCGTACACAGCCTGCGGGAGCGCAGGGTGGGGCCCTCTCTCAGCTCGCTCTCTCCCTCCCTTCAGCTCTCTTCTCTCTCCCTCTATCAAACCATTCCTCTCTCCCTGCCTTCAGCTCTCTTCTTTCTCAATCCTCAGCTCTGTCCTCTCTCCCTCCCTTCAGCTCACTTCACTCTCCCTCTTTCAGACCATTCCTCTCTCCCTGCCTTCAGCTCTCTTCTTTCTCAATCTTCAGCTCTGTCCTCTCTCCCTCCCTTCAGCTCACTTCACTCTCCCTCTTTCAGACCATTCCTCTCTCCCTGCCTTCAGCTCTATTCTCTCTCCCTCCCTTCAGCTTCTCACTCTTTCAGCTCTTTCCTTTCTCCCTCCCTTCAGCTCTCTTCTCTCTCCTTCGCTCAGACCATTTCTCTCTCCCTCCCTTCAGCTCTATTCTCTCTCCCTCCCTTCAGCTTCTCACTCTTTCTCACTCTTTCAATTCTTTCCTTTCTCCCTCCCTTCAGCTCTCTTCTCTCTCCCTCTTTCAGCCCATTCCTCTCTCCCTCCCTTCAGCTCTATTCTCTCTCCCTCCCTTCAGCTTCTCTCTCCTTCTTACTTTTTCAGCTCTTTCCTCTCTCCCTCCCTGCAGCTCTTTCACCTCTCCCTCCCTTCAGCTCTTTCCTCTCTTCCTTCCTTCAGCTCTCTTCTCTCTCCCTCTTTCAGACCTTTCCTCTCTCCTTCCCTTCAGCTCTCTTCTCTCTCCCTCTTTCAGACCTTTCCTCTCTCCCTCCCTTCAGCTTCTCACTCTTTCTCACTCTTTCAGCTCTTTCCTCTCTCTCTCCATTCGGCTCTTTCCTCACTCCCTCCCTCAGCTCTTCCACCCACGAACGGCAGCCAAGCAGGGTGACATTTTGATAAGATTTACCTGCTACCTAAAAACTAGAAGCCTGAAACTCCCACATTTTTACAAAAATAAGTGCGTCTGTCTGATTGATTCTGCATGCAGCAGCTCACCTTGATCATTTTCAGTAAGTTAAGGCGAGCAATGGCATCTTGATGTTCGAGTCGGGCCACCAACAGAGGGGTCAACCCTGACACTGCCAATGCTGCATTCAAACGAACAGATTTTCTGCACATGTGCAAAGCAAACAGCCCGACGAGTTAACACAAAAACCCCAACTTCCACTCCCCACCCTTCTTCCATCAATCACATACAACCGTCTCTGCAAAGACCACTCTCTTGCAGTGCAGGACAAGCTTCACTCACGTCATCATCTTCAGAAAGGGCTCGAGAATATGGACAAAGGTGGGGCCGGAGCAGGATTGGAAGTAGGCGACCAAACGGTCCAAAGAGTCTCTCCTTAGCAGCAACTGCTCCACTCTCCTCTGCTCGCTATCATGGGCGAGACAAACCGCAAGGGAGTCCAAAGCAGTGGGAGCCCAAAAGCTATCTTTCAAAAGGACAAGGTAGAGCTCAATGGCGCCATGCATTCTCAGCTGCTCCCTTGTGATTCTTGTCGCGTGGGCCATATCGCAAAGGAGAGGGAGAGCAAACTGGTTAAGGGACGATTCGGAGGTGATGATTTGGACTAAGTGGGAGACAATGCCGGCTTCGGCAGCAAGCTCTTGCCTCCGCTTGTTCACCTTGCAGAGGTTGTACAATGAACTGAGAACCTGAAACTCACCAACATTCACACAGAGCAGCAATTACATAACCGCTTCACTGCCGAACCCGAAGACCCAGAAACGTCTGCACCACCTTGCTGTCCATTGGAGCGTTGACCCTCCCTCTCCTCCCTCCCCTCCCTCCCCTCCCTCCCCTCCCTCCCCTCCCTCCCTCCCTCCCCTCACTCCCCTACCTCCCCTCCCTCCCCTCCCTCCCCTCCCTCCCC
>CM074818.1:1563490-1575543 GCA_037447605.1 Zygnema circumcarinatum
CCTCCCTCCCTCCCTCTCTCTATCACTCTTCGTCTCTCTACCCTCTGCATGGGGATGAGGAAGTTGGGAGAACCCACCTGCTTGTGTATCTCTGCCAAATGCTGTCCTCCGTGTCTCTCAAGGAAAGGCACAAGGTTCTCTATGGCTTCAGCGCGTTGTAACGGCTCTAAACAGTGAGGGTCCGAGCTCAGCTGTCGGATGCAACGGAGCACCTGCAGATGAAGGCAAAACCAATTCTTCAACCGCTGCCAAAACTGTGCGTAACAAATTTCGATTTGAAACAAATCAAACAGCAAGTGCACCATTTGGGCCAGTTGTGAGTTTCTCCTTTCATTCTCTTGCTTTTTTATCCCTCTCCTCTCCGTCCTCGCTCTCACTTCGCCTCTCCTTCCTCTACTCCCTCACCCCACTCTCCCTCACTCTCCCTCTCTCCCCTTGTCCCCACCCCTCCCTTAATGTGCTTTGCAGTCGTCAGGCTGATCTCTTCCAATTCTGATCAAATCAGTACAACATGATAGTCCAATTCAACTCGCACACCACTTAACGAGCCCAAAAGTAAGATCTTCATGCTTTCGCACACACCTTCACAAGGACCGCCGCATCTAAATGGTCAAGCAGGTCCAACAGCCGTCTGAGTATGCTCTGACTGCAAAATTGGTCCTTCACATAATCATCTCCTCTAGCCATTTCCACCAGCACTCCTGCTGCCATACTTAGATAGAGATTCTCCTCATTTGGGTTGCCAGAAGCCCTCCTTGAAGACGACATACTGTTCGGTCTGCTGTTCCTTTCCAGCCCTGCACTCGAAGAACTGGAAGTGCTGGCTACCGTACAGTTTCCAGACTTGCTTCTGATCAATCTTCGGCCGGCAGCACTACCTCTCCCTCCACTCCCTCTGGAGGAGTGACCTTCCATGGACCCATTTTCTCGCATTTCAAGGCCACCTCGGAGAGGAAGATGAGAGTTGCTTCCTGCACAAGCAATAAACTATCTCATCGCTGTTACAGGAGGCTGTGGAGATCTCCAGAATAAGAGAAGAGCTGTGCACTTTGTGTGAGGTTTGCATCAGTTTTACTGCAGGAGAGGAAACTGAAACACGATGGGAGAGATGACCGAAGAAGTTGCTGTGAATAGAAGGTACAGTTGAGAGAACACTGACGAGATAATATACCAAGGGTAAAAAATGTAAGCTTTAGGAAGCCAAGCGAATACAAGTCGACTGTTTTCTCACCCGTCGGATGTGGTCCATTGCTAGCATCAAAATCAGAGTCCATTGCCATTTCCGGCCAATGTCTCCACCGATTGGGAGGTGTGAGAGAGCCATGCTCTTGTTCGTGCCGCCATGCTGCCATGCTATGCATCACATTCACAAGCCGCAATAATATGCCACTTTTTGCAAAGGTCCGGCAAAAGTCGTTCCGCATTGTTGGGCCTTGAAAGTCCAAAACACGCACTATACAATCAATAGCCATGTAGACAAGCTCCCTGCAATCAACCACCCCCAAGTAAGCTTCAAAAAAAAAAGCCCAAATTCTAGACCTCTGCTGCTTACTGCATGGGCTCAGTGGGTCCATATTGAGCCGTTTCCTGCTCTTATCTCTCCTCCCACAAAACCTTGCCACGCATACACGTTTTTTTTTTTTTTTTTAGGAGCTTTTCCTGAGCAATCAGCAATTTCAAAAGGAAGCATGAAAGGGCCTTTTCGGATCGTACCTATATTTGACAAAGTCGGGCTCCAAGAAGCCCACCAAAACCGGTAATCCTCGGCACGAAATTAGCATTTGAAGAGTAAGCGGGCTGAAAGCCAAAAAGAATCCCCAACAATCCCAAATTCAAAGAAGGTGAAACTAAGGGCAAGGTTTGCTGCTAAGCTAACAAGTCCTCAATTCAAAACAAACCTCAAACTTCCTCATGTTGAACGACCTAATGTGAAGAAAAGTCACCTGTTCTGACAAATCTGATGCGCAAATTGGGCCACTTGTAATCGCAGGTCCAGTCTTGATCGTTCGGCGGATGCGAATCCAAGCACAGTCGGAATCTGCAAAAGCAAAAGCATGCTCTTGTTCAACACTTCAGAAGAGTTAGTAATAGACATCACAAGATTACATGAAAGTCCTATTCTTCACCAGGAAATGTTTACGATGGGCAACTCTACGACACCAAACCTAGGTACATATGAGCATTTTCCAAAGAAAAAAATCGTTTCATTTGCAGAAAAGAACATCTCATCATACAGACAGAAGTGCGAGCCTGACTTTAAATGACTGGATAAATGTTCGACCAGAAAAAGGATGCCCAGTTAGAGGCATGACAGTCCAGTAAAAAAAAAAAAATTGAACATAGGAATAGCCAACGGCAATTACAAAGCCTTATAGCTCTTAAGCAGCTATGCAAGCTCCCTTAGAAACGTGTCACACATGGAGCGAATCATGAAAAGAAAATTCCGCCCCATATCCACTGTAGGCTTGCCCTCATTCCGGAAACTCACCAGCCCAAGCAAGCAGAGCTTTTCTTGCATTTCAACGTTCCCCACCATGATCTGATTTATGAGCATCAGCACTGCTACAAGGACCTGCAGCAACCCCCCATTCTCTACTCCCTAGTCAGCCTCGCCTGCAAAACCACCAATCTCAACATGACTGTGAAAATGTTCACACAAATCAGCACATGAGTATGCTCCAAACAATATTGAACTGACTGGTTGTTCGATATAAAGGAGCAGTTAAAAACCTTCTGATTGGAATTCTCTCCCTCCAGCATCTCCGTCAGAGCTGTTGTTCCATGCTGCAGTAAAAGCTGTTCCTTCTGTTCCGGTTCCGCCCTTAAGTGTTCCGAAAGCTGATGACAAGCTTGCAGCACATCTTCGTCGGACCTCTGAACCCTCAGCTCAAGAAGGAGGCGAACCAATTCCGTAGACTGCACATGCTCCATAAACCCACAATCAAAAAAGTCCTCCTTCAGCTACACATTAGGAGAAACAATCCAAACAAGACAATTTTCGTTTGTCCAAGCAATGGTGTGGTAGTGAGCAAGGCAATGTAGAGGTTGGTTTAGTTTTGGGGTTTGAAGAGAGGCAAGGTTTTCTTCGGAGCAGCTATCCTCACCTGCCGACCTCGAGAATCTCTTCCCATGAAAGGAGCGTCCACTCCCTGCATGTCCCTCCCTCTCAGAGTTACAGAATGAGAAACTGAGGGTCCATTTGTGAACTTAATTTCTTTCGAACGAAGTACTGGACTAAGCTTTGTATGGATATGAATTGCAGGGCGGATGCTACTGAAATGCAAAATTCTCTCATGCATGATGAGAATGATGGAGAAGAGACAAACCCAGCTATGACAATTCTACATCAGTACCTCTGTTAGTTAGTAGCAATTGATCAGGAATATTTGTATTACAGTAAAAAAGATACTAAGGTATAAGGCCGCACATGTAGCATAAGCACCTTGGACTTGGGCCATGTACCGATTGCGTAAGTCTATATATACATAAAGTGTAACTGAGTGCGTCTGAGATATGAAACCAATGTTGCTTTGGAATGCAGATCTTTCGTGATTTGAAAAGCTACGATGTCTACTACACTAACTTAATATACTTGACGACAACATGTTCAGAGATTTCTTCAGTTAGCACCATAGAACGCGTCAGCAGAGTATTGAGTATGAGAGGATACTATGGTAAACGACACAAAGTTAGAAAGAGACATTGGAGTAGCAGGCAAGTGAAAACAAACAACAGCATGTCATTGACGTGCATCTGAAAGCTCAAAATCGCAGCAAGAACTCCATAACCAAGACCGTACATTCATGATCCCCAAAGCTTCACAACTCGACAGAATCGTGAAATGGACGAGAATTCAACCCACCATCATTGCCTGCGATTCTGCAATAGCCGCATCCAAGACCTGGCTAGAAGCACCGCCATCTAGTGACACCGCACGCTCAAGCCTGCCACGTGTCGCTCTCCCATTGGATCCAAAACTCCCTAAAGGTCGAGGTGGCACTTCCCTATTGCCCGGCGGCTCCTCTACAGGAGCAGCATCCACTATATCGGCTAAAACTGCATCAGCATAGTCCATTGAATGCTTTCTAGAAGACTTTCTCCCCGGTACATTCATCGATCGGGTCCCCTGCCAAACAATCCGACTATATAAGTCCGTAGTTTTCTCGGCTGAGGAATGAGAGTAGCATGCTAAGTTCACTGGGCATTATGAAAGTGAGACAAGACTTGAAAACATGGATAGGGGGGGTAAGGGGAGGGGAGGGAGGGGGGAGAGAGGTTAAGAGAGGGGGAAGGGGGAGGGAGGGGGAGGGAGGGGGGCAGAGAGACAAAGAGATAGTGAAAGAGTGGGAGAGAGAGACAGGTGTTGGAGGGGGAGGATGAGGGGGAGAAAGAGGAAAAGATAGAGAGAGGGCGAGAGAGAGAGAAAGAGAGAGAGAGAGGGGGAGAGGACGAGAGAGGGAGAGAGGGAGAGAGAGAGAGAGGGGAGAAGAGAGAGAGAGAGAGAGAGAGAGAGAGAGAGAGAGAGAGAGAGAAAGAAGACATTGGAGGGTCTTGCCACATGACTAACCTTGACTTGCTTCTCGACAAAAACTTGATTTTTTTTCCGCGGTGTTGGGCCAGTCTCTCCTGGAAATTCCTCAATTCCTTGTCTGGAGGATACTGCCCCTCCATAGTCTCCCATTCGCTTATCAACAACAACTGCTTCGAGCTTCCCTCCATTAGGGACCGGCCGTTCGGCAGAAGATGTAGCACGATATTTGCTCCCATTAGACGTCCAAGAAATCCCATTTGAGCCTCCCTCCAAAGTGGAATTTCGAGAGAGGTCCGGAGAACTGCGTGCTCCTACAACTGCTCCTCTCTCTGAATGCTGCTGAGAAGTAAAGGAATTTGTTTGAGAGCGAGGAGGGCGAGGAGCAGCATCATCAGAGTTTGCTCGACGATGAGAGGGAATCACTGCTCCATTAACTACCGGCTGCATGAATCTCGGGGTTTGTGTTTGTGACAAAGTAGCTCCCTTGTCTCCACTTGTCTCCAAAGCTCTCACTTCGTTTGCACTTGCACTCCTTTCCATGCTCCCGTCCTGCTCTCCTACCACTCCCCACCAATCACTTAGTGGGAACTTTCACTTGGCGAGGAAAAGGGGACTCTTTCTAGTAAGCATTGTGCAGCTTCTGACTTGTATCGAGTGAGAGATAGCAGACTCAAGGCAATGACTTAGAACACACGACATGAATGCAGGGGCAGAAAGAGAGAGGAGGGAGCCCACGTGAGTACTACTGCGAGTGAGTTCGGGTGTGACTGCCTTCTCCACTGAAGGCCTAATTATCTCCGGACTGCCATTCAGCTCCGCATCTCCAATGGTCCTTTCCACCACTGTTGAGACATCCTCCGGGACATAGCTGCAGGTCTCAAAAACCCCATCATAATTTCTTTTCAGAGGTTCTATGTGAGCGGTTATATGACCTTTCTCGACACAGGAGCTGAGATTGGTGCACTCTTAACAGCCTTCTTGGAGAGAAAAATGCAGAATAATAGGGCAGGGATACATTAACAAACGAGGAAGGAATGCAGACCATACCTAATGCGCCCACTTGATCTCACAAGAGAAGATCGTATTGCCCGTCGGCTGTTACGAATCCATGGATGCCGAAGGAGAGAAGCTGCATCCGGCCTCTGCTTTGCATCCTGTATTGAGAAGAAGGGGCAGCTTCAGAAGATATTGGGAGAGGTCGCACTCTAACACCGCTAAACAGGAAAATGCAGCTAAAAGTAAAATAATACAACATCGCTGTCAGTTGAGAAGAAATTACTTTATGAAAACATTGAAGAAGGAAGTCGGTGAGGTCAGTTGAAAGGTCGTCTGGGAGAGGAGGGGTGCCATTCTGCGTAGACAAACGAATCGTTATTACTGCGTTCACAGTTCTAGAACAAGCGAGTAGAACGCAAAACTGAAAGAGACAAAGGCAACGTGATATGCTGCTGGTCAATATGATTTACGATGGCAATAGTGTATGTATGTCTGTCATGCACACTCGACGAGTGAGTGGTTCAGCCTTTCGCCACCTGCACTATACGGAAGAGGGCAGACATGGGCTGCAGGTTGAAGTAGGGGGGGACACAGGTAAGCAGCTCAATGACTGTGCATCCAACACTCCATATGTCAGATGCCGCACTCACGCCCGACATCAATATAACCTGTGATAAATTCAACACATTCCGAATGTAAGATGGAAGTTCATCCTCACAGATGGGTGTGTCTGATTAAGTCATCGCAAGCTTTGAAGAAAAAAGATACAATCAACGTGCCCTCCCCCCACCCCCCACCCCCCTTTCCTTCAACACCTCCCCGCAAATGCGAGAGGGCAATAAACATGACCACCTGCATCACATGGAGGCCCAAGATTCCAGTAACCCAAAGCAGCATACTTCGAGTGCAGAACTAATAGAAAACGAAACAATCATCGCCACAAAGCCACCAATACAATTGACCCAGCTAACTAAGATACTACCACCCAGCTGCGGGAATAGCATAAAGATAAGATAGGCCCCATGCTCTTGAACATTGATTCTTGAACACATAGTTTAAGTGCCACAAGTGTGACTTCGCCTGCTTGCAAAGGATGAGGCAAAATGTACCTCAGGGGCCATCCAATAAGGTGTTCCCACAACATCAGGCGCATTCTCATCTGCTTCCGTCAGCTTCGTAGCTACTCCAAAGTCGGCCAGCTTCACTAGTCCCTGATGCACAGGAAGCCATGGAGGAAACAGAAGCAAAGATTTAACTTTGTTTCACTCAGTTGCCTAACCATCGTGTGCCAATCGCAGGGCAAAACGAGTGTCATGGAGAACTATCTATAATGTGTGTTCGAGAAGATTAACAACGTATTTGTTATATGACATAAGTGTAGCACGCGAGGCTTACAGGCGTATAACCTAAAACTACGTGCATGAACAGGATACGCAATACAGATCAATGGAATCCGCCAAAGATCCACAAATTGTCTATTTTGCATACAATAGATGTGGTTGAAAGCAAGACGTGCATTACAACCTTACTTCGACATAGCGGCTTGGAATGAAAGTACTTAAGCGTCTGTACAAGGTGATATGACTAGTGAATGATGGATGAGGGCAAGGGTGAAGCCATTGCAGCACTTCTATGGCTCCGTAAAATGCTACCAGAAACAAGCTACAAATGATGTTACGTAAAACAGAAGCTTGTTCCAATCAATTGTACCATCTGACGAAATGGTGACGAATACTGCACATTCTCAACTTTGAAACTGCTTCCCAAGCCGTGTTACAATTCTGGACTATTCTTATAGTGCTAATATGAAAGTCTGGAGAAATCAGAAGAACTGTTCGGAAGTCAACATCCCCACTCTAACCTATATTGCAGCTACAACTCGGTTCCCAATCCTTCCCGCGTGATCAAACTAACTCAGAACTCATGCATCATAAATGACTTATTATTGTTCGAGAGGTGAAATATTAGTACGTAAATGCCTTTCATATGCCGCATTGTAGTACTCAATAAGCACCAACTCGTTTAGAGAGTTATTTGGTCGATATTGTAGATGCTCTTCAGGCCCTCCTTGGACGGGCCCCTCTGAAGGTGTATGAAGCTTGTTTTTCAAAGCAAGGGATGGCAGAACACCCACTATCTTACAAACCCACCTCTTTAGTTGTCAAGATATTCGCCCCCTTGATGTCACGATGAATGACTCCCTGCTCGTGAAGATACACAAGGCCCTCCAGAACCTGAGCCGACCCCAGTGATGTAACTGCTTCAGCTCCTTCGCCAAATGCATGCGTAGCTTACTACAATTCAGCCTTCTTGACGGTTTCCATCCTGCATTATATGCTAAAATCTTTACGTAAAGTAGCAGAAGCAATGTGTATCGGGCCAAACAGATGCTCAAGTTAAAAATATATCACATTTGCTGTGGTCAACAAACTTGTGAGCTTACATACACATAGATCCGACACTCATGGACTACTCTACCTGTGTGATGTAAATAGCCACCAAAGATTCTGGGAAGGCTCCAAACTTGGTCGGTTTAATGATACTCGCAAGTGAACCGTTTTCGACAAACCTGAGCACTCGCTCGCCCATGCGCAAAACATGGAAAAGTTTATACTCATAACAATATAAAGAAGAAAACGGCACAGCAGTACCTGGCGTTTCACCAAATGTAAGTTGCCTTTTTGAGTTTCACTCAATTCACAACATTTAGTAAGTCTTGCAAGAGGAGGGTCTTGCACTTTTGTCATTAGCGGTAGAGGGAGGACATGGGTAGGCAGTTGGTCTCGTGGAAATAAGAGTACTCACTCGAGAAAGATGTAGAGATGAGACTTTGTTTTGTATGAGCCCAAATATTTGACAATGTTTTTGTGGTTGAGGTTCTGCACGCCGATTGATTACACAAGATGAAGGAGCTTCACATGCAAATGGTAAAGGACAGTGCCCAGCTCCAAAGGCGAAATTGCGGAGGGCCTGACACTATTTAAATATGTGCGCTTTGCAGTAATCTGACGTTCCACATTGAAATTCAAAGCATAGAGAGAGACAAGGAGAGAGGGAAGGGGAGAGGGGGAGAGGCAGATTCTAGTGCACGCGCGGGAGGATGCCCTTCTTCAAGTTTGGGGGGGAGGGGGGGAATACAGAGAGAGAGAGAGAGAGAGAAAGAGAGAGAGAGAGAGAGCGAGGGAGGGGTGGGGGCAGGGGAAAGCGATGCACAATCCTGCAGAATACTGAGGACAGCCCAAAAACAAGGCATTTGGGACGGCGAGCTTGCCTTGAGAAGGTCAATCTCGGACTGCACACAACAAGAGCAGGAGGCGACAAGTTAGGGCAACGCGCTCCACAACTACTCAACAACTCGCGCTTCTCCTTAAAGACATGCACCAGGCAATGCTGGAGCAGCAAAAAGAAGGATGTTTCATAAGACAGCTGTCACATTTGATCAGCCAGGCTACATTCCCTGCGGTCAGTCTAATTTTTATACCTCAGTGCATTGGTAGAGCTCTAAGAAGCCATACCATGATGTTGCTGAGGTCCCCCGGCGAGATGTTCTCCAGCGACACCTGCTTGATTGCCACAAAGTCGCCATTTTGCAAGTCGACTCCCTTATACACGCGTCCATGGGCTCCCTTCCCGAGCTCTTCTCCTAAAAGCTGCACCAGCAACGCATATCCGACACCGTCTCTCAAATGCGAGCCTTACATCCCTCAACTCTCGCCCCTTCCATGCAAGCCATGCCCACAATCAAGGAATGCCGGGCGGTGTACGCGCAGACACTCACATATTTGTCATTCAATGTCTTCGATTTCTGGAAGTGCGAGGCTGCGACCTGGCGAGACATGTCACTGTAACCCTAATTCTAACCTAACCCTAATTCTAACCCTAAAAAGAAGCCCTCATTGCAGGCCGAGCAGTGTGCAGGCCCCCTCCTGCAACTGCAGGCCACTCCTGCTGACCCTTCCAAGGCAAAAGCAAAAAAGAGACTCCCTCGGCGGACGCTGCGGACGCTGGTACCTTGCTGGTCCCGCAACGGGACGCGCCCCCTCATGAATGCGACCAACCCTGCCGTCGTATTTCCCATAGGGCAGTGGATCTCCACGCTGGCAGTGGATTCTTAGGATCAACGTGGGTAGATTTCTCCGCTCATTGGCTGGACGGCGCCATGCCGTCGGTTCCACTGGTCGGTGGATCCTGGATTCTGCCCTGCCGGCAGGCGGTTGGGCCTCGCGGCGGTTTGCCGGCAGGCGGGACAAGCACTCGAACGAGGGAGGGAGGGGCGGAGGAAAGTCTTCAAACCTTCAAATTTCATTACCGTACCGTAATATTTTGTTCGTACTGTACTTTATGCTTTCAAACGTTGTTGGTCCTTTGGGACCAGTTCTTCGTGGTTTCCCATGTTGACTTTGTCCATGTTGTACATTTGATGGCCTCGCCATCGTGAGACCAATGCCGCTTCCCACTTCTCAATGTTGTTTTTGGGAGGGCGAAAACGTGTGCGTTGCATGGCTTAAGCCTGCTTTACCTTCTTGAAGAGTAAGAGATGTGGCATTGATCTCACGATGGTGAGGCCATCAAATGTACATGGACAACATCAGCATCGGGAGCCACGAGGAACTGGTCGCTAAGGAGGACAAAAGGAGAAAGCTAGAGCGGAAAGCTACGCCTCAGATCAACAACGCAGGAACGTTCGTGATACTCCACTTTGAGATTGAGCAGGTTCTTGCCTCCTCCATCGCCTCGGCCGCCTCCAAAGGCACCCTAAATGCTCGGCCTACGATAGCCAATGCTGACCAATGCTGACGGTTCAAGTTGTTGGTTGGTTAGTCGGTTAGTTAGTTGGTTTGTTTGTAGATTCCCTTCGGGCTTGGTTGTCATTTTGAAGTCATTAGTTAGGAGTGATCCCTCCTACAAGGAGGCACAGGGCGAGGAACCGTCTGCATGTACTGTAGTCGATTTACTGACTACTTTCAAGCAGAGTTTAACTGTTATCTGATCATTACCAATACCGTCCATATAAACATTCGAAAGTTTACATTTTTATTCCTCTGCTACTTCATAGTTTCGCACATACAAACAATGTCCCACCATTCACCGTAAGAAAGAATGACCGTACGTACATCGCATTTCTTGCCCTGCATTGTGCCACCTGTTCCACTAAAGCATCCGAGAAGGTCAGCCTCTACACAGCGGCGGCTTTCTGAGCACTTCGCAAGGCGTCCATTGCCTTCGCCGGTTGGTTTCCATGGAGCAAACTGGTGCCGTCAAATCGACGATAAAGGCCTCGGAACGCATCGTCTTGACATGCAGACCGGAGTAGCTGGAGATCGATCTGCGAACGGGAAAACAAAGACAGATACTCTCACATAAGGGCGCTCACTTCCTCAATACTTTCTCTCTCCCTCTCTCCTCTTTCCTTTTCTCCGTTCTCTTCACTCCTCTACTCTCTCCCGTCTCACTCTTTCCCACCTCGTTCTCTCCCCTTACTCTTCCCCTCTCTTCCCTCCCCATCTTCACTCCCCCACTCCTCTCTCTCTCTCCTCTTTCTCGAGCATGTGGTTTAATCCGATACAACGCGTAGAGGGGAGAGAGAGAGAGAGAGGATGAGGGGACAAAGAGAGGGGACGGGAAAGGGGAGAGAAAGTGACGGGCAAGAGAGAGAGTGCAGTGCATGCACTGCACTGCACTGCATTGCTCTACTATCCCCCACTCTGCTCTGCTCTCCTACGCCCTCCCCCCCTTCCCTTCTCCCCTCCTCTTCTCTACCTCCTCTCCCTCTCTTTTTGCCCTCTCTCTCTCTCTGGCGCTTTTTTTCTCTCTCTCTCTCTCTCTCCCTCCCTTCTCTTCCTCTTTTCAGCTTTGAGAAAGTCGTCCGCTTTCGTATAGTAGTCTACAGATACTCTCAAACAACAGGGATAGTTAGGAACCTCGGGAACCGATGGTGCCCGAAGGCGAAGATCACATCGGTGCACGTGAAGCGCTGTCATGGCTCTCCCGCTCACCTGAACTCCAATGTCCCCATGGATTGTATTGAACTTGCTTAATTGTTCAACCAAGCACCAATCATACCTACCAGGCTACATAAGCCATACACATTGTTAAGTTGAAACGATTCTTCTGATATGCATAATTTGGTGTATGTAGACCCTATCGCACTCATCCATATCACCTGCTTACTTCAAAAACTGCGACCCCATGTTCAACCCATTCCGCTTGCAGAGTTTGCTACTGTCCGAATTCCGTAAATACAGCAGTACCATACATCTTACATTTGGCATTTCAAGAGTGGAGTTCTTTAAACTGACCGAGGAGAGCATCTGCAGAAAAGCCTCTGGGCGGAGGGTGCCCTCCATGCAGTCCTGCACGCCCGTGAAGCGCAGCGCCACCACGTCCTCCTCCGGACGGGGGCGGCTCCCCGCCACGGCTGCCGGCCAGGGGCCGCGGTGGACAGAGGCTTCTAGAAGCCTCTTTCGCAAATCCACCTTCTGCTAAGCGTTATGTGTGTGTGAGGGAGGGAGAGGGAGGGAGGGAG
>CM074818.1:1575553-1596946 GCA_037447605.1 Zygnema circumcarinatum
GAGGGAGGGAGGGAGAGGGGGAGAGGGGGAGGGAGGGAGGGAGGGAGGGAGGGAGGGACGGACGGACGAAGGGAGAGAGGGATACCACTCGTTCTACAGGCGGCAAAACAATTAGGGCAGGCGAGAATTTGGAGCGGGGGTTGTCGAGCAAACGAATAGGAAGCATTATGAACAATGGAAATGATGAGACAGAATGAAAGTGTGTAAGAAACAGAGAGGTACGCGCTACATGGGTTGACGTGCCTTTTCCTTCTTTTTGTTGTGGCTGCTCATGAGGGCCTCAAACGCGGTAAGATGGAGAACATCTTGGACCCAGTTCTCAGCCTCTTCAGCCGAGACCCTCTCGCCCTCCACTCTCACTGCCACAAGATACTCCGCTGCATAAAGCAGCTGCACCAACGTACAGACAAGGAATAGCGAAGCCTATCTGTCAAGGTGACATCTTGCAGTTTCGACTCCAGCTTCACGAATAGAGACCCAAATTTCTACAGCATCTACAGCAGGCAGAACGTGACGTTTCAGATGATAGGACGGAGGAGGAGAGGGAATGAGGGAGGGGGAGGAGGGGGGGGGGGGCGACGTCTAGCGGGAGATGGAAGGGAAGAGGCGTAGAGGGAAAGTTTGCATTCCAAACCTTAGAAAGTGATTCAGTCATTCGACCATCGGCTCGTCGAAGGCGAACGTTCTCCAGCTTCTCAATGGAGATTTCAGAAGGAAGCTGCGGAGTTCAACACCGCCAAACATGGTTGTGAGCGACAACAAGTAGTAGATGATAATAGCACGCCCTTCACAGGTAGCAGAGATGACATGTAGAGCCCCTCTAAATGTTTCTTCTGCGTTAGAGCGTTTGTAAAGTTTAAGGTAGTTTAGGGCATGGAAAGGTCAAAAAAGTGCAACACCTGCTCAGCCAGGCGGCTGCGAAAGGAGGGCAATGAGATGGGCAGAGTGAGGTCGATGTCCACCAACTGCATTCATTTCAGGAGAAACGCAGAGAAAGCATATGATTCGATAAAAAATGAGAGGTACGTTAACTGCAAGTGAATACCCTCTCGAGTTTTAAACAGCCGGAAAACAATACATACAAATGGAACGTGGACATAGCTTTCTCGCTTAAAGCCCACTCCAATTGAGGCCCTTATTCATCTTGTTTAGACTTTTTTGTTTAAAAAAGTCAATTGCTACCTCACACGAGCTGGTGTAGCCGAGAGGTAGAGGTTGAGCGCTTGAAATTCGCGGTAGCGAGTGGAAGCTGTAGAGCGGTATTCCCACAGATGCCACAAGTACAGGGCGATCCAAATCAAGGCATTTTTGGTGGCTCAAAGGGACTAAGAAAAAGAAGAAGAAGAAGACGAAGACGAATCAAGAATCTCAGGAGTATCGTTTCATTCACTCTCCCCCCACCCCCCCTCCCTCCTCTCCTCTTGTTTCTATCTTTTCCCCATTCCCCCTTTTGTTTGGTCCGGCTTCCTACCCCTGATCGTAGCTCACAGGGAGAGCTGCCCGTCGAAGCGCTCTGTCTATAAGCCTCATCATGTCCAGGTGGCCAATCAGAGCCATGCTCCCCTCCTTGCTGTACTGAACCCTCACACGCTGAAATGTCCGCCCTCCCATGTCTTCTGATACCCTCGTCACCAGACTGACCGAGCATGTATAGATAAATATATGTAAGGTATATATATCGTATAGAATCCTACAATCCAAGGACTTTCCTGTAATGTAAGGGCCTGCCCTGAACAAAGGCCAGAACTATGCGTGCACGCATGCCCGCTTCTTAAACATAATGAAGAGAAAAGGAAAATGAATTTGAAAAGGGACAAATACCGACTTTGGAAGGCAGCTGCACTATGCATTTGTGCTAAACAGAGAGAAAAAAGGGAGTTGTTTACCTGTGCCCGATAGGAGTTTGGCTTAAAGTCGCCCTCAAACTTGGGCACTTCCGGGATATCCGCTACCACTGACTCCATGCATGCCCCACAGTTCTGGTTTGAGAGATGAGTGTGCAGTTTCCTTGTGCACACACAGGAATTACGCATACCAAGACAATTCGTAAATCAGCGGCTTAATAAGTCGTAGAGTATATACATAAACAAGATAGCACAGTTGGGACTTCCTTTCCGTACTCTTAACTGAAATGATTTGCTCCAGATATTTTTCCCAATGAGTACATCACCTCCAAGACAAAACTCGACAGTCAATCGACTTCTCATCGCATCGACCTCTCCCTTCCCCTCTCTCTCTCTCTCTCTCTCCCTCTCCCCCACCTTCTATATAACATACCATTGTCTCCAAAGTCGTCCCCACAGACTCCGCACTTGGAGCACACTCCACTGTGGGAGCAGTCAGAAACTGTGGCGGCTTCCAGGGCCCGCTGAAGGTCAGCCTTTAGCCACCACTTGGCCACCCCGGTCTGCAGATGCACACACACGGATATAGTTGAAAGGTTCCCAAGTAGGGAGTAGTAGATTACGGCACTCTAAAAAGATTAAAGTCTGTGCCAGTTCATGCTTTTGCAGGCCCACCACACCGCATAACAATGCACAACAGTCAACCATCGAAAATTGATAACCGATCAGGCGTTTATATTATCAAAATGCATGTAAATCTTCCGAGCTTTTTGTTAAATGACCCCCCAATAATTTACACGGCTCTGCAAGTCACGCTTATATGAGGATTATCAGGTTCCAAGCCTGACCACCACCCCCAACCTCCTTTATGTTACTCCTTCATGTACAATTATGTGGTGGATTTTTTTTGGGGGGTAGCGGGAAGGATGACAGAAGAGAGAGGGAGAGCGGAGAGAGTGAGAGAGTATACGTCAATGATATCCCATGGAAGAGGGGAATCGAGGCGCGGATCCGCCAAGTCTCCGCGATCAAGCCGGCCTTTCCCTCCCTCTCCTTGCCCGCGATACCTCCCATCTCCAAGTGCCTCCATCACATTCCACTCGCCATCTTCTATCTGACATGACATGCCGCACCTCATCAGTTTCATGCATGCAACATGTGGGACAAATAACTAGGAAGCAAGGATGAGGTTGCGTGTGATATAGAATTTTAGGGTTCTTAGGGTTTCTAGGGTTTTGGGAGAGGAGGGGAGAGGAGAGGAGAGGGGAGAGTGTGGGTTTCGAAGCAGACTTGGCGATACTTCCATGCAAGGCCCGCCTCCTCCATGGCCTGCGACCAGCTCTGGAAGCAGCTCTCCGTACTTCCCCACCTGCAGGCCCGGCAGAGGGAGGGATTAAGGAGACATGCGTTCCATGTGGGATTGTTATGAAATGAGTTCAATTCCATCAGTTACCATATATGTTCCTTGCCCTGCGTGTTTGGTTCATGAAAAAACAAAATCTCAAGTTTGACAGCCAAAGCATGACATAGTGCATGGGACCCAAATCCCGAAGACCCCATACCATGCATCATTGGTTGCTCCCAGCTCCCACGCCCTCCTCATTACTTTGCCGAGACTGCGATCCCCTCGACCTATGAAATCCTCCATGGCTGAAAGCTGCAGCCACAAAAGCTAAAAGGATAAGCCAATTCAAGAAGAAAGAGGGCTGACATTGTCAGCCAAGATCTTCACAGCTCCCTACCCTTTCTCTCTCGGTATCCTTTTCGGTAGAAATGTATGACCCACCTTAGTGTCAGTGAAGCTGTACTTGACTTGCCACATGCGATCGAACTCCTTCTTTAGAAGCTTCTGTTTTCTTGTGAATTCGGATGTGGACACGCTGTGCCTGCAAGAAGCCTCTCAGTGGAAGAAATTTAGATGTATTTTCGGGGTTTGTTTCTTTATAATTTTCGCTGCCAATTTATTTTTAGGATACTTTCTTGAAGTCCTCCTCTTCTCATGAAGAAGGAGCAGTTGGTACTGACGAAGAAGCTGCATGTTGGCAGGCCCAGGGAAGCTTCAATATGGGGAAGAATATTGAAGGAGAGAAAGGAGAGAGGAGAGATGTGAAAAGGAAAGTGAAGAGAGGGCAGTGGAGACGAAATGAAAAAGAAGCTGAGAAACAGGTAGAGGGAGAAGAGACGAGGGGAGAGTAACACAGACACGAAAGGCGAGGAGGAGGGAGGCGAGGGGAGGAAAAGGGAAGGGAGAGACAGAGAACGGGCGAAGAGAGGGGAAAGGGGGACAGGATGGAGGGCAAGGAGAGGAGGAGGAGGGGGCGAATGGGAGAACGGAAAATTTATCTCCTGAAGGTAATCATCTGAGCAGAGGACAAGCCCTTCGAGTCCATTAAACTCGGTAGGGATTCAAGTCATTCAACAGAAAAAAAAAAAAAAAAAAAAGACATCTCAAAAAAAATCTCAGTTTCATCTCGGAGTTCGAAGAGCGCCCATGTGCACGTGAGGCAGAAGCTGGTTGTCATTTCAAGCTTGAGAGGCTGAGGAAATCGCAGGAAGGAGGGGAGGAGAAGGCAGGGAGGGAGAGGAAGGAGATGGGAAAGAGGACGAAGCACAGGCGAAAGGAGAGAGGAGGCCGGAGAGACGAGGCGGGTGGAGGAAAGGAGAAAGGAGGGAGGAAGGTAAGAATGAAACGAAGGACAGGAGAATAAACGAGAGAAGGAGAGAAGAAGGGGAGACGATGGCCTACCACTGAAAGGGCGTGTGCGGCTTTGGAGTGAAGTTGGAGATGGTGAGCCGCACGGCTAAGTGCTGCTTCCCTCTGCGGCAGTGACCTTGAAGCCACTGCACAGGGAGAGAGAGAGAGAGAGGGAGAGGGAGAGAGAGAGAGAGAGGGGGAGAGAGAGAGAGAGAAAGTGAGAGGAGCTTCCGGCACCATTGCGTGAGCCGACTTCTTTATGGTTGGCATCACTTTAGGCAAATTGGCATTGCTTCTCTGCTATAAAAAATTCAGTGGAGCAAAAACTAATAATAGATTGCAAGTTTGGTATTATTCGGCCATGGAAAAAAATTGCGAAAATGTCTGAGCTATTTGCAAGAAGCGGTTGTAAGGGATTTGTAGCATACCTTTATCGTCTTCGCTATGCCCAAGACATCTTCATCGGTTTCGCCGGGCAGGCCAATCATGAAGTAGAGTTTGACCTGAGATTGTGCAGTTATAAAGGATTTAGAAACTATCCATGCAATCTGTGTTCCGTCACTTAACAGTCCACCATCTTGCACTCGTAGTAGATAAAAAAAATTACAAAAAAATCTAAAATGAATGACAACATGGTGCAGGTATCATTTGTCAGCCCACGCATCATCCATACGTGATGTACCCATAGCATGTATGATTCGAAAAAGGACTAGAACGAGCACTACAAGCACTCCTGCGTACTGAGCAGACCCATGTTCTAGGAGTAGGAGATGCATAACAATGCCCCACGACTAAGGAAAGGCCTGCTGGCAGCTTCGCCTCAATTCTTTGAAGGGGTCGATAGAACAGCTAATTTCTAGAAGTAGAGCTTTAGAGTGTTGTGGGTTTTGCGCATTCAAAGGCTTCAGAAGGGAAAACGAAGGGGCAGCACCTGCCGCCATCCTTTGTCCCACGCTTTCTTCACACCGCGCAAGAGCTCCTCGTCTGTTAAGCCCTGCCAGTGAACCCTGCACAAGTCAGCCCCTCTCTCTCTTCTCTACCTCTACCTCTACCTCTCCCCTCCTCCCATCTTTCATCTGTTTCTCCTTCTCTTTCTTTCGCCTCAAATTCTTCCAGTGGAGGCCAGGAATCTCTTCACCTTATTGATGATGTCACGCATGCGTTGAGTCCCGGCTTCCGGAGCGAAGGTGAGGGAGCCCTGCATGGAGATCAAATAATCACACGAAATAGAATGGCCGTATTGCCTTAAAAAAAACGATTGAATAGGACAAGGTGAGCATTTTGCATGAGGCTGCCTGCAGCGTATGGGAGAGAGTGGGAAGGAGAAAGGGGAAGGAACGGCGGTAGGGAGAAAGAGAGGAAGAGCGAACTGAAGGACGAGAGCAGAGGGAGCCAGAGGAGAGTGGTGTGGGAGAGAGACGAGAGAACGATGGAGGGAGGGACGGACGGACTGTTGGAGAGGAGTCGACAAAGGGGCGCAGAGAGAGAGAGGGAGGAGAATGAGGAGACAGCGAGAGAGAAAGAGCTAGGAGATAGAGAGATGGTGGCCGAGAGAGAGAATAGAGACAGAGAGAGAGCTGGTGGCAGAAAGGCAGGGAACACAACTCAGGGAAAAGGGTGGGATGAGATATGAGAGAGAGAATGGGAATGAGGGAGGAATGGAAGGAAGGCGGTGAGGTAAGGGGAGAGAAAGAAAAATAGAGAGGCAACGAGAGACAGAGAGGTAGAGAGGGAGGGAGGGAGAGAGAGGGAGGGGGAGGAAGATCAGAAATATAGACCTGACGGGTACCCCCGATGATGTTTGCAATGTCATCATTGAATCGGTCAACTCGCTGACTAGGCAACGATAAAGAAATTGGCACGTCTTTCAACCGGTTTTTGATCTGCGCATTACATTCAGCAAAACATTCTCAGTTACATCTATACGTACCACACAATCATATTATTTGTCATATTAGTATTAATGCTATTATTATAATATAAGTGCTTACCCCGATGCCGACTGCCGGCAAAGCGAGGTAGTCAGAGCAGCTGAGAGAAAGCAGAGAGAATTCCGTATAGCCCGTCTTCCTGCTCCAGGACCAAAGCATGTCAATGTTTGAAGGGGGTGGAATATTGAAATTCGAGGGGAAAAAAACGAGAATTAAGGGACAGGAACGAAAACTCTACAGGTGAACCGCTCTAAGCAAACAGCAAACAGCAAACACTGCTGAGGCCGAAATTTCATTGGCTTAGGCAGCAGTTAACATGGAACCAGTCTCAGTTGAACTTCTTCAATGTTAATATCTTATTGCACGCATGAGAGTCATTTTTTACAGCACTTAAAGAAAGAAGTAAAACATAAGACAATTTTAATAAGGAGGATAGTCAGTTAAGAAGGTGCAATTTCTTCCATTGCAGGCATACCGCATTCCTTCCTGAACCGCTTCAATGACCCGTTCCGGCTCCACATCTCGTGCAGGTCGTGTGAGCATGCCGGCTGAATCCCACTCCCCTTCTCCCTTATTCATCCCTAGCAGGCTCTAAAGCAACAGGAAATGCATATCTGAACCTTTGAACTCACCACCGTCTTCCCCTCTCACTCTCTCTCCCTCACTCCCTCTCTCCCGCTTACTCTCTTTGTGCTGTTCAAGAGTGAGGAGGAGCAGAACTCACGCTGGCAGAATCGACACCCACGCGTGCACCCTCTGCGAATTTCAACGGTGAGGCGATCATGCACTGTAGCCCCCTTCCATCCCCACTTCCGTCAAATGTATAGAAAACCCACAAAAGAATGAATATAATTACGTACGCACAGCAATCATATGCAGCAAGAAACAAACCCAAGCAAGAACATAAACTCTAAGCCGTGAATCGGGGCTTTCCAGGTTCACATGCGAGCAGGCCCACCTGTCTCCACATAAGGCACGAGGCCTATCTGCTGCATAGGATCTGGCTGCAAGCCGCACCATCAAGCTGCAAAACTTAGTTAATAATCTATGGAGGCCCCACGATCCTTTCAGCTTATACAAGGCACGATTCGGATATGACAAACAGACTCAGGTAATGCTTGTGGCAGTCCGTACACAGCTTAGGGCAAACAGTTCAGCTCTACCGGCCACTGCAGGAGTTTATTTTTGAGTTTTTTGAAAAGGAAACAGATCAAGAACGCAGCTCGCTTTGTACCATGGAGACACGCCGCAAAACGCGTTCCGGCACTCCTTCATAGAGAGGAAAAACCGCCCCTCCCCAACTGCATTTTCCATACACCAAACCCTCACTTGAGCTGATCCATGAGCCCCTGCTTGTAGCCGGGAACCAATAAACAACTCTGCCGTCTGTGTTCTCATCGTGCATACGAAAAGTGAAAGCCCTTTCCTCCTCCCCTCCTCTCTTCTCCCACTCCTCTTCCCTGCAGCAGCTCTCACCCTGGCAGATGCTCGTATAGTTGGGGCACATAAACCCCTTTGACTGACTGGGCCAGTCGCAGCAGGGTGGCGTGACGTGACAGCCCATCTGCAACACAGCTTTCAAGGCAGCGCCCGATCTCCGGTAGACAGTCCTGCCACCCATGTCCTCTTCAGTAAGCATAAATTTCAGAGCTTGAAGTCTTTTTCGAGAGAACGAGGTTGATGAGGAGCCCAACTCTCCGATGTTGAGAGATGGCATTGTGGTGCTTTCGTGGAATTTCGAAAAATCGTTTCGTTTATATTATTTTAGATAAATCTCAGAAGCCTTCCCGGACAAGACCCTGCTTGGGGTCAGCTACATATGATCGAGGAGGACAAGCAGAGCGGCTTACCTCCCCATCTCCGATTGCGAAATAGTCGAAAAAGTCCGAGAATGGCTCTGGATTGGAAGTTGCTGTAGGCCCACCTGTAGGCGCCCATGCTCAAACTGCAGTTCAGCACAACCTTCAATCACCTAAATTGCGCACACGCATCATACACGCCTCTTTCTCATACTTTTCCCTCTCTCTTTCACAGGCATCGAAATAGAAAGGATTCATATAAAGCATCTCAAACGGCTAATTGTGCAACGCAGCTCGTTCAAATAATACCAGTTCTTCTCCTTTGGGCTCTGTTGTCTAACCAAAAGAAACCATCCTGCTCACTCAAACGTTTGGCATGTTTTCATTGTTGAGGGCTTACCAGCTGAGACGATGGGAGCTTACCAGCAAAAATTAAGGGCCAGCTGCCCTTCTCTACATCCCAGGGCCGGTCATTGGCCTCCTGTCTCTCCGCCCAGGAGATGGGAATTCTCGCCTGCTTCAGCATCTCCAGTACGTTGGTACCCCCCAGCTCATAGCTGCACAGCCCATATAGAATTCTTGACGGGTGCATGCTAGACCAATGCCACTTGGCTGAAGTGAGCTTAGCTTAAGGTAACTTCACAAAAGGAAAGTTTTGCCAAAAGCCTGCAATATTGGAATCAGAGGGAGAGTGGTCAAGCCCCTCGATTAAAGGGCTGGTGACCCAATTTCTTTCCTCAAAGAGAAAAAATAGGTGAAGTAAGGTGACCTGAGACTGAAGCCAACAGTGTGAAAGTCTCGGAGAGGACGCCGCGACTCCAATGCAAAAAGGGGCTGCGATTGTGAGCAGGAGCAGGGAGTGAGGGCCCAATAGACTGCCTCAGTTGAGGCTTTTTAGTTTCTTGCATGTACTTAAGATTCAAACCCTGAAGCCTGAACCCTGATTTAAACCCTGAAGTCCTAAAGATATTGAGTGGTTACCAGATCATAGCGTTGTAGACAGGCAGTCATGTCTGCCTCAACGAAGTAGCACCGATCGCAGAGAAGATTGAGCGTTTCATTCAGCACCTGCGTTCAGGAATCTGAGAGATCAATATTTGAAACCAATATTCACTGAGGTGGCTTTCTCTAGCGAAACAGCGGCATCATCCTACTGATAATAATGCATAAAGGATAACTGACTTTTTTCATACAAGAATAAACACGGGGCTAATGTCAAGTATGAAGTTGCTGTATGCAAGAATCTTGAGATGTCGTGCCCCGGTTTTCGTTTTTGTTTAGAATGACTTACTAAAGTATGTTTTAAGAGGGAAAAGAGACACGATAAAGAAACCATAAAAGTAATCAAAGCTCCGCTTTCATAGGCCAACGGCTTGTACAGATTTGAACGAGAGGGTCTTACCGTGTAGAGTAGAATGTGGCCTAAATTGCTCGCTCCGACCTGTATGAATGGAGCAGCCCAACACACGAAAAATAAGTGAAACAGAAGACGGAAGCAAATAAACAATTTTAAATACATGAATAGATAAATTAAAAACCAAGTAAATAGACAAACAGAGAAACTGGTTAATTATTTAAATATAAAGAAATATCAAAAACGAAGAGAAACCATTCCTCCAATTCAAAATTTCAGATGCAAATGTAATCCATAATGATGACGGAATAGGGACTCACACAACATCTAAAGCAAGTTGAAGTGCATTGACTCAAGAACATCCTGCTTTTACATATTACATAAAATTCACCAAAAAATATTTTTTTTCTAGCAAGAGGATAAGAGGAGGGAGACAACAAACTTCATAAATTTCTGGATACGCCAAACAGAAGCGCACGGCAGCAGAGTTCCAGGGCTTGTGGATCGATCCAAATTCGTTGCCCAAATAGCGAGCAGGTTTCTGCAGCCTGGCACCAAGCAAAACGGAAGAAAACCCTAAAATCTTGAAGCAATAGCAAATACTCGCAGATTTGAAGTCAGAACTGGCTGCGTTGAAGTGACATTGGAAGGATTATGCAGCTCCAAGGACTAGGCGAGGACGGGGAGAAAACTTACTTGACCCATTCATGCATGGGGATGCCATCTATGGCTGCCTCTGTTGTCTGTGATGACTTTTTGAATGACGTTTGAACAGTGAGAGGAGCGGCAGGAGCAGTTTCTGCAGCTTGGCAAGCAGGAGAGAGAGAAGGAGAGGACTTCGGCCGGCGACTGGGAGGTCGGAGAGTGAGGAGCGAGAGGGAGGGGAACAAGGAGCAGCCACGGCGCATTGCAGGGCGAGCTGAGGGGGAGCAGGAACATGAAGGAGACATAGATGGAAACGCTTCACTTCGCGATACATTAGAGCTACGACTTGTATAGCATGGACTGGAGAATGACGCCATGGCGGTCATGGCAACAGGGGGAGCAGGGCGCGACAAGACGAAGGCCGCCATGGCTGGTGCTGCAGGGCCGTGGCTTGCCCTTTCCCTTGCTCCCGCTCCATGTGGAATGTTGACAGTTCCGTCAACGAAAACAGTCTCATGTGCCTGTTTGTTGTTGAACTACAGTGGCGTGAATCTCACGCACGGCAGTTGCGTAGGGCGGTCACACGTGTCATCGGAAACATCATCGCCTATCCAACATCATCGTTCAACATCATCGTCAACATCATCCATCGACATTAGGACTTGGTGAATCCTTGATCCTTGGAAAGATGTTGATGGGTTTCGACCGTATGTTTTTCCAAAACAAGTATATTTTTCACGTAAATCTACTCTTTTTGCAAAGTACTTTTTTTTAAACATTTTAATATGAAATTCTGAACACGCACTCTTGACCAAAATATCTTCGCGACATCCATTTCTTTATCCAAGCGGTGATGTCAGGCCAGGGGGCTGCTACCGAATCCAACGGTTTGAACATCACGTGAATGAGTCCACGTGGCACATCCAACGGTAGTTACCTTCTGAAATCTCCATCGAAGGTCGAATGGCACGCGAGTCTTCGTGGCAAATCCAACGGCCAATTTTCTTACACGTGGCACATCCAACGGGCAGCGTCCTGCAATCTCGCACGCTGCTATCCAACGGTCAATTAGCTGATGCGTGTCTACATGGCATATTCAACGGTTCCTGGAATCTCGCTAAACTTCCAACATTCCTATTTTCCTAGGTCATTTGTGAAAGGTTGGTTCCTCGTGGTTCCCCATGTCGATTTTGTCCATGTACATTGGATGGCATCACCATCGTGAGGCCACATCCAATCTCTCGTTTCTCCCAGCATCTGGAGAGAATGGAATGGGAATGAATTGGTAATGTGGCATTGGTCTCACGATGGCCATGCCATCCCATATACATGGACAAAAACAACATAGAGAACCTCCAATGGCAGATCCAGGATTTTCGCAGAGGGAGGACTAAGCCCACTTTCAGCATAATTAACATAAGATAAGGTTAGAAAATTTTGATTTTTTAAATTCTGCGGAGGGGCTAAGCTCCCCCAACTTGTATATGTAGGTCCGCAACTGAAAACCACGAGGAGCGAATGGGTTACAGAGGATCCGAAGACCTTCCATATGACAAGTCATTTATTGGAGACTTTCGAGAATTTCCTTCGTGGTTCCCCATGCTGCATTTGTTCATGTACATTTGATGGCCTAACCATCTAGAGTTCAATGCCATTTTACTTTCCTAATTCGCCCGACAGCCTTACTAAATTGATTTGGCCATGTGTTAAGTATGACCCGCCCTATTGCATGTACAACAAGAATTCCACGTTCTCACTGCCAAATGAATTCGTAAATAATAATCTTCACTGTTCATGACTTTCATTTGTGCAACTGCATGGTAGAGATAGAACAACTTGCAAGGATCTCGCCGAAGTGGATCAGGAGTCAAAGGCTGCCATGGAGCAGGTTCGAGCCATGCAAAGGGTCCCAGACGGAAGAGGAGGAGGAGCCCCAAGATATAACGAGTGTGGCAAGAGGCATCGCTAGCTATGTTGAAAGGCGCCTCTTGCACTAGCAACAGATGCATACTAGGTCTGAGAAAATGGCATTGAACTCACAATGGCGATGAGGCCATGAAATGTACATGGACAAAAGCAGCATGGGGAACCACGAGGAGCTAACTGGTCGCAAAGGACCACTAAGGTTACTAAAGGATACTAAACTTGTTTGCTTGCCTCATGTAAATTCTGAATGAGGGCGTTCAAGTCTTAAAGGAATCAAAGAATGTCTTGTTCATATATTCTTACAAAACGTATGCCGGTACTTGAAAGCATATCTAGTTATCTCCGCTTATCGGCTACAAGTTATATCCGCTATTATTATTGAATGTTTTGAAGTATACACATCCCCTTCCTCCCAGTTAAACAAAACCCAATCCGAATGCTCTTTACGACATACAAAGACAAAACAGATTCCTGCTTACCTTTCTTCTCCACTCCCCCTCAACAGCAATTACTTCTTTGATACATAACATGATACAAGGAGTAAGCAATAATGTAGGCTTAAAAAAGTTCTTAGTGGTTCAAAAGCAAGCTATGAAGTCGAGTTACTATTAGTAAGAAAAAAAACGACCTAATTTAAGTTGAAATCAACAATAGCAACTAAAAAACCAGCGGAAAAATGATAAAAGTTGAAGATTGCAAAAACTAAGAAAAAACGAAAGCTATACCTCCTTGGTGTTTTCTAAAACACACCCATTTAAGATATTTCAAATGAATAACTACATCTCTCTGTACTAGTGTTAATTTCGTTAACTAAGAACCAAGAATGAGTCACAGAATCTTCGCAGCCCCTCCCCCCACTTCTACCCCTCTCCCCTCCCCCTCCTCTCCTTCCTCTCCCTCCCCCCTTCTGCCCCTCTCCCTCCTCTCCCTCTTCTCACTCCTCTCCCTCCCCCCGTCTGCCCCTCTCCCTCCTCTCCCTCCCCTCTCTCCTCTCCATCCTCTCACTCCTCTCACGCCTCTCCCCCCCCCCTTCTGCCCCTTTCCCCCTCTTCCCCTCTCCCGCCCCTCCCTCCTTGTCCCTCTCCCCTCCTGCGCCCTCTCCCCCGTTCACACCCCTCCCCCTCTCCTCCTCTCCCCCCTGCACCTCTGCGGCTCCGCTCTTTCTCCCCCCTTCAGCCCCATTTGCTCCCCCCGGGCACCTCCCTCCTCCCCTCCCCGCCTCCTATGAAAAATTGAAGTTGCAAGCTGAATCCATAACAACGGTGACCTTCGCGGCTGCTTCTAGGGAGGGCTGCGTTGTTGCGCCTAGGCGTAGTTTTCCGCTCTTAGCTTCTTTCTTTGTGCTTAGGTCCTTCTCCTCGTGGTTCCCCATGCTGCTTTTGTCCATGTACATTTGATGGCACCGCCATCGTGAGGTCAATGCCACTTCCCCTTCCCCATAACAACCAAAAAAGGAAAATTCGCAACTCGTGGTTTCCTTGCTCCGAACTCGACCCGTTTTCTGTGCACCGCCCAACGCGTTCTTTGCCACCCTTTCTCCGTTAGGGCGTCAGATCTGCCACGTGTACAAATTTGCACACGTGGCGAGTCGTCATTGGACGTTGCCTCCAGTAGTAAAGCTCGCAATGGCGAGGGTCCCTTTGGCGACATTCTCTCACGCTCTGTCCATCTTCTCGTTCTCTGTGGGCAGAGAGGAGGGTTCGTCTTGTGGGCTTCAAGCGGGGAAGGTCTGGTATGATTCCTGCTGCTCTCTCTGCAACATGCATTCCTGTCCATGGAATCCTTTACAAATTTTAGGGTTGGAATCGCCTTTTTTTTCAGAGATCGTCGTGCTCCTGAATAGGGTTAGGGTTAGGGTTAGGGTTAGGCTTGTAGAGGCAGGGTCTTGCCCGTACCTTGTTTTCCTTCACTAATCGAGCTGGAATAAACGCTGAACCTCTTGCTTTTGCTTCTTGCTTTCTGCTTCTGAAGCGCCGACTCCTGTGCATGCAGAAACTTTAAATGGCAGGAAACTTTGAAAACCACCGCCTGTTCATGAGACCTCCTCCCTCAGCTCCTGCTCTGCAGCCGCAGCATCAAAGCGCTCCCTTCCCTCACTTCCCCATCTCTGCAAGCTCGCCGCTGCCTCCTCACCTCCAGCAGCTTCAGGGCCCGTATCCAGGGTCGCAGCAGCAGTCCATGGCGATGCCTCAATACCCCATGCATCTTCACAGCATGGATATGGGGTCTCTGGGGCCCTCTTCTTTAGGACCTCCTTTGGGAGGAAGCCTCCCTAATGATCCGGGAGGGAGCGCAGCAGCTCCCTCCTTTCATGGCTCCCAGGGTGATCCTCTAACTGGCGCTCGGCTCCTGGCCATGCTTGGAGCTCATAACGTGATGGAAAAGGCCCCGACAAGCCTTCCGGGGCCACCTCCTTCGGCTCCTCCTGCTCCTCCTTCTGCTCCAGAGCAGCAGCAAGGAGTGGATGCTTCTTCAAGTTCTGCCACGGTCATGCCTGAAATAGGTGTAACGCAAAACGTACCTTCAAGTAGCTTCAACAGCAGCAGCATGGCGCCCCCCCCCTCAGCTCCTGCTACTCCAAGCGCCCCGCATCTATCCTCAGTTCGTGATATCTCTAGCGAGATGGATAATATGGAGAGCCTGAGAAGAAAGCCTGCTTCAGAAAGAGATGGAAAAGGGCGAGTCTTAGCAGGGGAGCACATCGTGTATGACATTGATGCGCGTCTTCCAGGGGAGGAGCAGCCACAGTTGGAAGTGACACCAATTACTGTATACTCTTCAGAGGTAGAGCTGTCCCCCGGTCACAGAGTGGCTGTGAACCATTGTTACATTTGTTACCTCCTTCGAGGCGGAGCCGTTCGGATCCTCAGCGTCAAGTCCGGGGCCCGTGCCGTACTTCGAGGCCATTCAGAGGTCGGTTTGCAGCCTAATGACAAATATCGCTAGATGCATGTGAATGCTGCCAGTTTAACAATTGGCTCTTTCTACTTTTATCTTGTCCAAAATTTGAGAGTCAGGTATATCGTTCTTGAGCCTGTTTTTTTTTTTTTTTTTTTGTTAGTGTTGGGATTTTGATCGGGTGAGGTTGAGGTGTGGGGCTGCAGAGAGTGATGGACATGGCCTTTTTTGGAGACGATGTGCAACTTTTTGCGAGGTATAATCATTCCACGCTCGTGCTGATCCTTAGGCTACCTCACTTTCTGTGAAGCTCATCTAATTTGATCCTTTCCTCTAACAACATAGTGGAAGGCGGTTCACAGTGTCTGTGTACAGGGGCGTCTACTAGTACGGCGAATTAGTGAGGGAGTTGGGGAAGATGGCAAGCCTCATATTCAAGACACTGTATTGCTAGCCTTCCAGCTTCAGGGTCCGTGGGGATCTGAAATTGCTCCACAGCTGTGTTGGCATCCATCATCAGAGGTACAACTCAAGTCTACAACTCACTTCTTACTGTCTGGCTACAGTAGGCTTGGAAGATTCCTCGTTGCGTGGTTTGAACCCAGAGTTTTGGCATGTCATGTAAGGTTCAAAACAGGATGATATTGACTACTAACAGGATGATATTGACTGTTTTTTTTTGTTTTTAAATGAAGGACATCCTTTTCGTTGCTTGCCACCAATACCTGCTGTACATATCCATCGGGAGAGTAGGATCTCAATGCCCCAATATGACTACGACTTCACTTGTCCCTTGCTCTGTTGAAGCCCCTCCATCCGGTGTGCATGTTTGGCGCGGTCATGAGGGACCCATCGTGTCGTTGGCTCGGCCCCTATGGCCGAACTTTCTACTTGCAACTCCCTCAAAGGATGGCACTGTAAGTTGTATTAACCACGAAACATTATGCAGAAGCAACATTGTGCAGGGATTGACTTGCAACGCGAAGGGAAGCCATCGCCAACATTAACATTAACATCTTAATTTTGTATGTCACGTACGTTACATAAGTAAAGAAGGCATATCCAAAGCAGGTGATTGAGATGTATTAGTGGCAAATTGCTCGATGATGCTGGAAAGGAAAGGTTTTGAAACGCTTTTTTGAAGGATTTTTTTCATAGGGTAACCAGTTGTTCATTCTTTTTAACAAAGTTTTGCTGATCGGGAGTCAATACTGTGTTGAGAAATTGTTCGATTGCACCTAAAATCTTCGTATTAGTTTGCTTCCTTCGTAGTTTTGGGACATATAATTTAGGATATGCTAACAGGATGCTGTCTATTGGCTGTCATGGGCTGCCCCACCTGTTGGACTATATTATAAGATGGGGAATGTTTTCTATGACTAGTTGTTTTTTGAAGTGGTCGCTGTACTCCTCTGATCCCAAAACTGTCTATGTGTGTCTCTATTGCAGGTGCGCATTTGGGGAGATGGACCGCAGGCCCCTTGCCTCTCAATGTTGGTGCCTCATAATGGCCAGCCAGTGTACAGTGCCATCTTTATGCAGGGTCAACCAGGAAACTTACAACAGAAAATTCTTGTTACTGGGGTAAGCTGACTGCCTCAAGTCTATTCGAGCATCCTGCTGTTTCTTTCATGATTAGAAGAGCTCCTGTCTTATGCACTTGAATGTGTAGCCTGAAGTGCAAGGCTGAAAATGAGACACGTACAAGCCTCACCTGTCGTGATGGTAGCGCTTACTTCAGACTATGATATGTGAGCAGGGTCCTATGAATCATGAGATCAAATTGTGGGCTCCATCGAATCAAGAAGTTCCACTTTCCTCTCCCAACGAAGGATGGCAATGCATTCATACACTGGACTTCCAAGCTTCTGCTTCTGGGGGAAAAAGCGCTTTTTCCAATCAGATCCATGTTGTAGAAGACGCAGGACTCATTTTGCTTGCCAATGCGAATAAGTTGGCTGTCTATGCGGTGCATGTCAGTTTTGGTCCCACTTCAAGGGCAGCTCGCATGGACTATTTGGCAGAGTTTTCTGTCACCATGCCTATATATAGCTTTTCAGCAGCCTTGGATTTGCGAAACGGCTTCCAAGAAAAAGTTCTGCTTAGCTGTGTGCAGTCACAGGGCATTCAACAATACAGCCTTGAGATTAAGAGCTGCCTACCTCCTGAGGAAGAAAAGGCTGCTTCTATACAGACCCCTAGCAGTGAGCAGGCCAAGACTGAGCGTGTACAAAGTAACTCTCTGTTGGAGTTGGTTCGTAATGCAGCATCCGGTCCGTTTGGCAGCCCTGTAGATCAAAGGCCACCAAGCATTGTTGGCAGCATAGCAGGAGCAGAGTCTGCAAGCTCTCTTCCTGCAACAGATGTTACGACAGTTACATCAGAACCTGCTGTAATGGAAGGCTCAAAACTTAGTGCTTCTTCCACAGAAGGGCCAAAGCACCCATCACTTGAGCCTGTGGATGCAGCCCCAACTTTAGGAGTGCTGACTGCTGTGCCCCTGAAACCGAATACTGAAGCAGGGGGGGCTGCTGAAACTCTTCAATCTGAAACTATGAGTGACGGACCTGAAAGCTCACAGGCAGGCTTGCCTGATATGACACCTGGTAGCAAGGGGGAAGAGATGGGTGGAGTTGGCAGACCACGGGAGGGGCAAGGGTCTGCCAAGATGCAGCTGGTAACACCTATGCAGCTTATGTCACTGGTGGCTCAGGCAGAAGGGAAGTACTCTGCATCTTTGGAAAGCAAGGGAGCTGTGCAAGACAGTGAAGTTCGGGGAGGTCCGAGAGAAGGTGCTAACGGTAGTCCAGCTGTTTCGCAAGAGAGTGCTTCAGTTCCGCTTCCAGAAGCTGATGCAAAAGATACAATCAACACTAGTGAGGCTCCGCAAGAAATTCCGTCCACCGTAACTGTCGATTCCGGCGAGCTCAGAGAAGGAGAAGATGCTGTAAGCAGACAAATGCTGCCACGCTTTGAAGCGTCCTCGAGTGTGGGAGAGTCTCCTGCACAGCTTCTTGAAGGGCCTACGCTTCCTGAAGGAGCAGAGGGACAAAGTGTTCCTCCGTCTGCTAGTAGTGCAGGTGTTGGTCCTTCTGCGAAAGGACGGAAGAATAAGAACAAGAGTCCAGTAGTTGCAGGTGCCCCCATTCCCAGCCCACAATCGAATGAAGCAGCAGTACAAGGATCACCTGCAAGTGGTGATGTGGAAATGGACACTGCTCAATCTGTCAGTTTGGAAGCCTCTAGCAGGGTCCCTTCAGGAGCAGAGAGCTCCTTGGCCGCACCTTTGGCATCTGTGCAGGAGAGTATTAACCAGGTGAGCTTGCTCAGAAGAAACTAACGACCTAGTTGTCTCGGACGCATGTGGTGTAGTCATGGATTGGTTTGAGCAACTTATTCTAAGGTCATAAGCATTCAGAGGCCCTTGGCTCTTACATTAGGATGCATGCATTTGATCTTATACGTGCTCAGTGAACCCATGTGAGACATTGCTAAACATTGCAGAAGATGCCGTCTGTGACTTTCCTCCCAAAAGCAAAGTAAGTGCTGATCAACTGATCAAGGAAATTTAATCTATGCAGCTGATGAACATGCAACGGGAGCTCAGCAACAAGGTGGCGATGCTGGTAGCTGTCCCTGTAGCAAAGGAGGGGAAGAGAATAGAGGCTGCCCTTGGGACCCGGCTCGAAAAGGCCCTGAAAGCACATGCAGATGCACAGTGGGCTCGGCTACAGGAAGATGCAGCTCGCCGGGAAAAGGCAGAGAGGGAGAGGATGCAGCAGACAGCTTCTGCATTAGCGCGAGAAATACAGCCATTGCTCGAGAAGTCTCTGAAGAAAGAAATCGCAGTAGTGGCTCCATCAATTGCCCGGCTTGTGCTGCCTCCTTTAGAGACTGCCATTGGATCCGCCACTAGTGAATTGCAGGTGAGAAGGAATACACACTCGGAAATAGGAATTGATCTGCAGGCTGAAAGTCGCTTTTGTACCTCTGTTTTATGGGGATTCTTATTTTGTTCCCTGCTTGTACTATATACCTGGTGAACCCTGCACAGTCCGTTTGAGGTAAGGTCGCTGTACATGGAGCAAGGGAAATTTTGGCCTGCAAACTCATTGCAGATTCTTCGATTGTGACTGCAGAAGTTGGGACCGCAGATGGAGAGTACCATTGCCAATCATTTGGAGACTGTAATCAGTCGACAGGTTGCAGCAGAGTTTCAGACTAGTGTTCGAGCATCGATGCAGGCAAGGACAAATCATCCTGCTCCTGTATACTATAGGCTCGTCCAGGTTTCCCTCCCTTTCGACATCCTGCAACTCCTGAAATGTTGACCTCCTTCTTAATTCCCCCCCCCAATCCCCTAATATCCTCTTGTTTTGTCATGCATTTGGCTGAGACTGTTCTGCCTCTATGCCTCGTTTTCGGTATACAGGAAGCTCTCCGATCGTGTTTCCAAGCTGTGGTAGTCCCGTCCTTTGAGAGCGCATGCAGAAGCATGTTTGAGCAAATGGACGCTGCTTTACAGAGGGGCCTTTCAGAGCATAGCGCAGCCGCCCAACAGCAGTTGGCGGCCTCCCACACAGCCTTGGCGGGGTCGTTGCAGGTACAAACAAGATCATACACACACAACCTTAGACTAGTTCCACAGCAGACCGCAGTTTTGCCTACCATAGTAGGAAGCAGTAGTAGAAAAAACCAAAAACCAAACCATAGTAAAACCATAGTAGTTTTTGGAACCATAGTCCGATGTCATGTGTGGGAAAACTCAGCTAGTGGATGCGGTGGTACAGGATTCCATGGCGGCTGCTTCAGCTCTCACCAGCACGCTTCGAGAGGAGGTGATGGAGGGGCAGCGGACACTGATCTCTTTGGCAGAGTCAGCAGCGGCAGGCAACAAAGTTGCTTTTGGTGTCGGAAAGTCCAATGGAGGCCTTCAAGAAAGGGTGAGTAGGAGGAGGAGAGTGGCTGCTACCTTCAGGTTTGAATAAACAGTTTGATTCTCGATGTAGGAACTCTGCTATGCATAGTTGTAGTGCAGATTGAATCAGGCGAGGGACTGTGAAATTCTAACTTCCTTTCGAGTAGGAGTCTGATTTCTTCTCAAGTCCTGAGGTTGTTTCAAGTGGACTTTGTATTGGCAGGGTATGTCTCTGCAGCATGTGGAGGAGTCCCTCGACCCAACAAGGGAGCTTTCACGGCTGCTAGCAGAGCGCAAATATGAGGCGGCTTTCACCAAGGCACTGTCAGTTTCTGATGTGGCCCTCGTCTCGTGGCTTTGCTCACAGGTATCCATCTCTCCCCCCCTCTCCCTCTCTCTACCTCTCTACTTTTCTTGATCTTCTCCTGCTTTAAAGGGTAACCCCGATGGCAAAGAAAGGCGCTATTGCGTGCAGCCGATCTATGATATTTCATGCCTTTCTGTATGGATCCAAACTATTGGTCTTTGTTAAAAAGGTTAGACCGAATTGCCTCTCTCCGTAAGCTTTGACTAAGCAGTATGTGACTAAGCCGGGGCTATGCTTGCCTTTCGATAGGTGGAGCCTACAACCCTATTTTCCGGAGGGGCAGCCATGCTCAGTCAGGGAGTGCTTCTCTCTTTAGTGCAGCAGCTGAGCTTCGAATTAGGGAAGGATACGGAGCGGAAGCTCCTCTGGTTGCGACACGTGGCGCTTGGCCTGAACCCCTCCCACCCTCAGTTGGCTCCCCATATGAGGCCCATCCTCGAGCAGGTCTACCAAAACCTCCACCACCAATTGCCTCTCTCTAATGACGGAATGGCTGGAGAGCTCCGCCTAGTCATTCACCTCGTGAATTCGTTGCTCACTTCCTGCAAGTAAGGCAGCTTTGAGGGCGTCCTTGCTTTCTTAGGGTGGCGGTTGAGCTCTCCCTGTTAGCACTAGCAGAGGTGTTTAGGTAATTGCTTTCTTTTGATGGAAGCAGTGGATTCTTTCTTGTAATGCGATTGTTTTGGTCTCCCTCTCTATTTCTCCCTCTCCCTCTCTCTCTCTTTCTCAGAATCTCTGCCAGAAAGAATACCCCTCCCCCCCCCTCCCTCATTCCCTCCCACTCTCCCTCCCCTACTCCCACACCCTCCCTCTCTCCGCCCCCCTCTTCCTCCTCTCCCTTCGTTTCTCCCTCCCTCCCTCGCCGTCTACCCCGTCCCTCCCTGCCTCCCCCCTTTCCCAACCCTTCTCCATCCCTCCCTGCCTCCTCCCACTCCCTCCCCCTCTTCCTCCCCCACTCCCTCCTCTCCCTCAGACTCTCCCCCCCTCCTCCCTCGCTGTTTCCCCCCCGCCCTCCC
>CM074818.1:1609270-1629270 GCA_037447605.1 Zygnema circumcarinatum
GCACGTGTGATGGAGGGCAACGATTGGAAGAAATTGGGCAAGATGGACGACCAGGATTCGGGGAGGAAAAAGAATCGACGGTGGAGATTGGGAAGTGAAAACGGAACTAGTCTGGCGTTGAACCGTTCTATGTGGTAGCCGAGGACAGTTGAACGCTTTGTTGCATGTTTACATGTGTCGTAACGGTCACTGTAACGTTCGATTTATGCTGTTCAACGGGACTGCGACACATGTGTACAATGTGTAAGGCTACGATTTGATATCTTCGGGAGGATCAGACTCTCAGAAACGTTTCATAGGAACGAAATCGGTATCAGTAACGATGAATAGTAAGTATGCTGTGAAAATGGAGAGTCAAGTACTGCTTTCAGAAAAGCATGTGATTGTTTTCAAATCAAATCCGGAGTAGGTCGGATCATAAGATTTCAACCCATCAGGGAGGTTGAAATGTCTCTGAACGTCTGAGAACACAATTTTTGAGAATTGTTCTTATGTTCAACACTAATCGATTCGATGAAATTGAGAATGAGGTCTGTAGGTTTGGAACCGTTTTTCAGTTTCAAGAACATTCGAGCTTTTCTCAGAGCGCTGTTTATTGCCGGTACTCCCCTCAGATGTTTGATTTCAGCCAATTGCGGCTCAGGGTTACGACAAAGGAATTGGACAGATTCGGATTCAACTCTTCACACGTTCAATGGCGACCAAAACGATGTTCGATTGAACAAAAAAAATTAACTACTTTTTCAATACCAAAACTTTCAAGCTGCCAATCCAAAACTCTATATCCTGCCACATCAAAATCATCTCCGCCCCCCCTTGAGCGCGTCAATCTCAGACTCTCCAATTGCATATACCCGATAAGCAAGCAAAACAATCTCCCCTGCTATAAATATCGCCTACGCCTACAAAAGATCCAAAACCGGGTCACAAAATGCACAAGCAGCGCGCCCCACACCCATGAACCTCTCCCTCCCTCCCTCCCTCCCTCCAGGCACCTTAATACCCTCTACGGCCCTGAACCCTACCCTTACCCCGTCCATAGGCGCAGGTCAAAAGAATGTGCTCTGCCGAGCCAAGCAGCCGCAAGCTGCTCAAATCCTCTTGTTCACATCCCTACACTTTTCTACACCTCTACTACACATTTCTCATAGTCGGGAACGCCGCTCGCTTTTGCTCGGGCGTGCCCTCCTCAGCGAAGCCCCAACCATTATGTTCCAAAATTTATGCTTACAAAAAATGGGTTGGGGGGGGGGTGTATGGGGCTATGTGGCAGGGGCATAGAGTACAGGCAGCAGCGCTCCCACACGGCCCTGCCACAGCCACTGCTCTTTGAGCAAGTATTGACAGTAAGGGCAGGCGTATGGTTTTCCGCGTAAAAGCAATATACTTTCAGACGGGTAGATAGTACAGCGGGTCCTATGAGAGCAGAGGTAGGAGGGAGCGGGAGGCAGGCTCTGCTCTGGCAGCCCAGTCGGGAATGCACATTCCGAGGTCACTTCTCAGCATGGCTCCTGCACCACATGGGAGGGAAAGAAATCCATCAGCATATTGAAGACTTCTTTTTCACTCTCTCGTCCTCTCTCCGTCCCTCTCTCAACACCTAAAATGGGCACCCCCACCCTATCCAAATCACCTTCCAATCAAACGAGTAGGACTGCATCTTCCACCCACAACGTAATCATCATTGCACATAAGATGCTAAATTCTTGCATACTTGGAAAAAAACACAATCACTCGTGAAATAACACATCCACAAACCTGCAAAATCCTGTGCTTGTTGTCCCGGTGCTGGCGACACGGGCGGCATGAAAGGGCCTGAGTGCGCCGTTAAGCGCCGGGCAACGGGGGCTACAAGGGGAGGGCTGCCCCCCCCCTGCAATCCCATGCAGCTGTCAAGGGAGGTGGTCATACTGTCCCCCACAGCTGCACAGCCTGCAGATGAAGGGCTGCTGCCAAAGCCTTGCCTGTGCTGACTCTGTGGTCTGCTTACCGAGTTCCCAGGAACAGCCATGGGCTCGGCAGTCCACATGTGACAGGCGTTGCTGATGTGGTTGACCGGCACGTTATTGCCAAACATTCCGTTATTAGTCATCAAATGAGGTATGTGGGAGTTTGCAGCCTGTTGATAGGAGGCTTGATATGCTGCTGCTGCTGACGCCGCACCGCCCATGGCGGCCATATGACTCACTGGGTTTGGCATGGGGGCCATGGCTAGAGGCCAGTAGGCCATGGCGGAAGCATCCATCATCGGAAAGGAGAAGGCCGACATGGCTGTGGGGCCGCCTCCCCCTGCACGATTCATGTTTGGCATCACAGAGGAAGGGGGCAGCCCCGGAGATGGGGGGCCAAGGGGGTTCGGACTGAGGCGAGTGGAGGAGGCGGGCGCAGAAGGAGGAGCGGAAGTGGAGGAGAGAGAACCGAAGCAGCTGGTGGGAGTGCCTCCTTTAAGGACACTCTCCACGGCCGCCTCACACAGGTGCCATTGGCCTGACCAGAGCAGGCCCGCAGACCCGTACACGGGATTGATGGTTCGGCCGCAGGCTTCATACAGGAGGGACTGGAACAGTGCTGCACCATGCATCCCACATGCACATCATGCGAAAAAAATAAGTCTCCATATGTCTGCGATTCTTGCAGTTGCTGCGACCTTCTCATTGCAAAGCAAACAAAACATCGCTACATCCCTTTAAAACCTGCCAAAACGCACAAGTACGAACTCCATTCACCTTCACTTCCATATTCCAACTATATACAAGAAAGGAACTACGAACTACGAAAGCACACCAGGCCCTCTCTGGGTCCAAAAATTCCACCACCGATTCAAACGCGTGTACAGAGAAAGAGAGATAGAGGGCGAGAGAGAGCAAGAGAGAGAGAGGGAGAGAGAAGGAGAGTTAGGTCATCTCACCTGGCCTCTGCGCCTCATTCACTGCCGAAATGAAGCCCATGAGCCCCGCCCGACCGAAGAACTTGGCGAGAAAGAGAGTGGCGTGGCCCTGCGCATCGGAGCCCTCCACCGCCGCTAGACACGGCCGGAGCAGGCACGACTCGCTGCAGCCCTTGCGCAGCACTCGGCAGCCATTGCAGCTCATCCCTCCCTACAGCAAATACTGGCTCCCTGCACTCTATAGAGGCTGCCAAGATGGATCCTTTTCAGCTCCAAGACTGGTTCTTTCTTCACTTCGGGTGTCTTTCTTGCTTTTCTGGAAATATGAGACGGCGTTTCTCACAGCCTGCATTCCAAAGCACCCGGTTTTGGCGTTCAGATTGCGTGCTGCGACAGGCTTGAATGCAGATTGCCGGAAAGCTGGAAGAGGGCTGGACACATGATCAAGGTGTGGAGATGGTTCGAAGCATTTGAGGACAGCATCCGGATACCTAATCTCTTGCAGTGGCTAACCAAGACGCCTTAAAGCTGGTTAGGTGATCGAAAGTGCAGCCTTGAAGTGTGCTATATACCGCCCTGGCGGGCTTAATGCTCACCAGCGACCTCAAGAAGCGAATCAACCTTTCAGAACACTCTCCAAAACCCTTCCTTTCAGGTTTTAGCGTTTTCAATTGTTCAGACTGCAACGCCTTCCACATGTGTCGGACAAGGAGAGGCTTACCACCGATGCTGCATCAGCGCTTGCTGCAAGCTCCTCCTCCTCCTCTTGTCTCCCTCCCCCCTGCCTTCCTCCTCACCTCCCTGTCTATCTACCACCTCTCCGACCCTTTCCTCAACAGGTACGTACAGATCTTCACCGCCTTATTCCCGTGCTTCCCTCCACTGCGAATTTGATGACAGAGAGCGAGAGAACGAGAGGAAGATAGAGAGTGAACGCGAGAGAGGTAGAGGGGAGGAGCGCAGGAGAGGGACAGCGATGAAGTACCTCCCCCTAGCAAGATTCTACCCTAAGCCTTAACGATGGAGGTACAGTGCACAGTAGAGAGTGTGAAGGAGAGGGAGAGAGCAATAGCGAGAGAGAGAGCGAACGACGAGAGAGGGGGAGAGAGAGAGTGGAGGCCCCCTGCAGCGCCCTGTCCTCCTGTTCATGTACTAAACCGTCCAAACATTGGCAACCTGCAGGAGGGCGTGCCAACCATTGGACATTCACAAGAAACAAAGTTCAGAACCAGTACTCGTATTTCCACGAAATTCACTTAAAATAAAAGTTGCGAAGTACGTTTTCGAACTTTTGCAAGCGTGTTGCCAACGGTTGGCGCGCCCCAGTTTGCGGGGCCCCATTTTTAGGGAACGGTCCTCGGATCGCGGCCGCGTCCAAATTTTTTGCGTTCGGAAAAAAGAAAGGACGGAAGGGAATCCGGGCGCGCCACGTGGCGGGCTGCAAGGGAACGGGCGATTCCTGGCCGTCGGATGTCTGCAGGGGCCTTTGGGGGCAGATGGGACGGCCAGGATGCGCCGGCGGAGAGATAATCCGCGCGCGACCTGACGTGGGTCGATAAGCCGGGTTGACTGCGCCTCTCTGGGAGAGCCTGCCACGTGGTGAAACCTAAAAAAATTCAAATTTCAAAAACAAAATAAACATAAAAATCAAATTCTATTATTTTGTAGAATTTAATAAAATTTAAGCAAAATTGTGCACTTGCACCCCGTTTGTGCCCTACATGTACCCCATATGGACCCCATTTGTACTCTATTTATACCCCGTTTGTACCCCTTTCAGGGGCCCGTTTAAAATAAACTTATCGATTTTTGCAGATCGGATTTTTCCCGTTCTGAGGATATATCTCCGAGCGCTTTTGCGAGATGTTGGGAACCCACAGGCCAATCAGAGCCAGGAATGACACGTGTAAGACTGCTGACATGGCAGTCCGGGACGCCTCCCTGGGGCACGGATAGACGTGTTGGCGACACGTGCCAATGACGTGGAGTGGAGCGCTCTGATTGGTCAGGATCGCGGCAGTTTTGGAGGCACCCGGGGGAGGTCGCATGTGGACATTTCGCACGTGCGAATGTTTGGCAGGCAGCCCATACAATTACGTCGCTGCAGCTCTTTTTTTTTTTTTTGGGGGGGGTCAGAAAAAAGAATCGTTTTTTATTATCGTAGAAGGGGGAAAAAGGAGGAAGGGGGGGGGAGGGGGGGGGTAGGTTTAAAAGGTGTGCATTTAGACAAAGACGTTGTGTAAGTAGTAATTGCCTTTTTCTATTTGAATTTAAATTTTACGAAAGCGTTTTGCTATTTGAATTAAAAATGTAAAGAAAGATGTAAGGACGGCTGGAACTGATTACAGAAATAAAAATGCGCGACGACTGGCGATCCGAAGATAGCGGCCCTTCACTGGCGTTTTTTTTTTTCCGGCTGGGGGGGAGCCAATGGGGGCTTGACACGTGGTTACGTCCTGCCACCTGTGCCAATAAGGGATCGACACGTGGTGGGGTCACGCTTACATTCGGGGCAGGGTATGCGATGGGTCGCTGGAGCGAGATTCGACAGTTGGACGCTTTGATGACTGGGCCGCCTCAAATCCCTCCATAAAGTCACACGCATTCTTTGTAAAGACATGTACCTTAGCACATGCAGATTGCGCTTTCTGATAAATTCACGTTTCTCAAAATAGGCTTGGTTGAATAAAGTCATACATATTGATAAAGACATGTAACCTGATAAAGTCACATATCTTCATAACACGCCTTGCCATTTTCCCTCAATACGAAACAGAGGATGTGGCATTGATCTAACGATTGCGATGCCATCAAATGTGCATGGACAAAACTAGCATGGGGAACCACGCGAAACTGGTCGCAAAGGACCTAAGCACAAAAGAAACAAGCTAGGAGCGGAAAGATACGCCTAAGCTCAACAACGCAACCTTTCCCCCAAGCAGCAGCGAAGGTCACCGATGTGGCACATCACTGAGAATGAGTGGTGTAAGTTCACCGGCACGGTCACCAAAGGTTGAATAAGTCGTATAGTTTGATAAAGTGCTATATTCTGGTAGACTCGTTACTTTAATAAAGTCATATGTATAGGTAGATATCTATATATAGACACAAGAGCTTACAAAATGTTTGTGTGTGTGCCACGACTAACAGACTAACCGACTTGTTTTTATTCAAACAATCGAGCATCACCAGCGACCCACATCCCCAACAACATCACATCATCCTCATCATCACCGCTGAGGTGACCAACATCAACACTTTCCCCCCTCATGACGATCTGCCAAAACTGAAAAGACAGATTTGAGTTGGTTTTTCCACAATGACTCAGCTCCTCTACCCACTGCTTTGAGATAATGAGCACCAAACCTCCTCCGCACCCAAAAAAAAGGCCAGCACACGCGAGTGAGTGCCCGCGGAGCAAACCCTCCTGTTGTGTTTCCATTTCCGTTTCATTTTCTCTTTTTCATTGTAGCTGACCTCTGAGGGGAGAGAGATGAAGCATGAGCAGAGCCGCATGTGCTGAGAGCTGATCGGCCAGCTCCACGCTCACCATGGCTGCCATCTCCCGAGCAGTCAGACGCACCCTCGCCTGCTCCCCCTCCCTCTCCCTCTCCCTCTCCCTAGAGGACCTGACTGACTGGTCGGCCGCAGTTCCACCCCCCAATGCTATTTTCATGCTTTTGGCTGCCTCCAGCACTCTGGCAGCCACGCTGGCAGGGCTTTCTATGTGGGCAGACGTTTCTGCCACGTCAGCGTCCCTTTGTGCCTACATGAGGTAGTGCCAGCCCTAATAGCCCAGTTTAGCAGACAGCTCTAAAAAGGGATTAGCAAAGCCCCAAAAAAACAATTCAGCAGACAGCCAAAAAAACCCAAGAAGCATGTGTAAGATGCACGTTTACTCAGATTAACCAGAAAGAAATCAACTATTCTTACGAGTAGAAGTGTCCATAGCTTGCTCACCTTTGCCAACTCATATCGCAGTTTCTGTACTGAAAGAGCGCATTGATGCATACTCTCTATCCCCTCCAACAGCATCGTGTTATCCACTCGCAGCCTGCCAAGCCTTGCCATGCATCCACATCAGTCCATACTCCTCAAGGGGATTTCACCTCTTACTTGCAAGGGCTAGGTTACAAAGTTAGCTATTTTCATTCAGCTATTCAGACTTTGGAAAGGGTAGAGATAACCAGGGATTAGAGAAACAGTATTTCCGGAGGGGAGTTTCTTGGGTCCCTCAGACCCTTAGGTTTGTCAAAGCTGCTGGGGTTAGGAGAAGGGCCCGTTTCCTTTACAAACAACAGCAGCAGCATCACCAGTACCTTTAGAGGGAGGATTCTAAAGTTTTACGACCTTCAACACTTGTAAAGTCTGGTATGCCTTCAGAGCTTTGGATGTTTAGATCAGTTAAAGTATGATCCAGTAAATGAAACCGGACCTGGAGAGAACTCTACTCTACGACTCTCCTCGAAATTTCTGATTTCATTGCTTTTTGAGGTTTCTCGAAAAGTCCGACCTGGCAACAATTGACTGCTCTGACGAAGTCCCTCCTCCCACTGTCTCCCGCCCACTCGCCGACCGTGTGAGCCATGTTGTAATGTAGTTTCCCCCAGGTGGTAGGGAGGGTTGAGACCGAGAAGAAGGAGTCGAATTCGTCAAGGACATAGTGCGGTGTGAGGCGAGAGAATCTTGACTTGATGAGTTGGCGAAGTGAGGAGTAAGATTGGCTCCCAACCAGGAGGCAGCCAACATGCGGCCACCCAGTTTGGTAGTTCGGTGCTGCTGTAGCTCCTCCTCTAACTCTCTGCTTTAACCACAATATTCCCCAAAGGAATTCCGCTTTCTCCCCCTTCAACAATAGCCTGAACATTCACAATGATGATGGCTGGGATTCTGGGGCCGCTACATCTCAGTTTAAGCCTATTGGATATGAGTGATGCAGCAAAGGGGTTGAGAAAAGCTGAGGTTTGGCGACAGGAAAGAGGAAAGCTGAGAGTGGTGAAAGGCAGTGTATGAGAAATTGGATACTAATCCTTCTCCTTCTTGAGATTGACCTGAAACACCTTCATTATGAAGCTGCGGAATAGGCAAACTTCCAGGAAAATGCCTGCCTGCCTCGCCCTCAGTAATCATTGATGGCTCACTTTTGATGATGTTCGAGATCGCCGATTTTCGCCCGCAAGTCGGCTACCAGCATGAAGGCGTTCACCTTCTCTTCCGCTACCTGCTTGCACTCCCACCCCTCAAGAACATGCTGACTGACAAGAGAGAGAGGGGGAGAGAGAGAGAGAGAGAGAGAATACCAACTCATTTAACGTACTTATAAGTTATCTGCTGCATTTGAACTTTTTTGAGTACAACACTAAGAACATGCCCGCCTAACGGAGTGTTCAGGATAGACACTTTTGCAGAGATCATCGAGTGATTTACAACTAAAAAAAAATCCAGAGAAATAGGATATGGGCTGCAATCGAAGGGAGTTTCAGTTAACCTACCCGGCTAAGCTTGAGTCGAAAGTCTTCTATCTGCTCCTGCAATCCGGCCATACTACGCATCTCTAATAGGTGGCGCTCTTCTTGCTGCGATAAAAAGAGCAATGCCGAGACCTGCACCAAGAGATTTGAGTAGAGAGCGAGAGCAAAATGGAAGAAAGTGAGTCAATGAAGGTGATTGCTTCTTGTTTGGAAGGGGTGGGGGGGGGGGGGAGAGTGTAAGAAGTGGAACTGATCCCTTCGCAGTAATTCACACCATACAGACTAGGATCGATATTCAGTCAGCTTAAGAGCAATTCTTGGATAGATTGCTAAGATTAATGGGATGATCCAATTCTCATGAGTTAGTGGGTACAACCGGTACCATATTACATCACAAACTGCACTTCTAGATAACCTAATTCAGGATTTACCTTTTCCTGCATGGCCTGGGCCAAGACATTGCGGCTTTCTTCATCTTCTGCAGTTCTTGCTTGAAGCCGCAAACCCATAGAATCATCCGACCCCTGCCTCACAGCCCATATAGAACAAGCCTTAGCCATCAGCTTCAAGTATTTTAAAGTTCTGACAAACCAGTCATGTTTTTGGATCTGGGCCTTTCATGAACAGACCTATGTCAGCTGATAAAGACTGGAAGGAAAACGTACTGCCAGTGATGGTAATGAATTGCCCATTTCAATAACTGACTCTACTTGTGACTTTGAAGCACATGCCAAGCTTATGAGACAGGCTACAGGTCCATTAAAAATATAATGTAAAGAAGAAGAATGCTCATATGAAAAAATGGCTCAGCTCAAAAGACCCCAAAACAAAATTGCAGCTTGAAATCACCCGTCTCACCTCCGATGAACTGTACATCTGATCTCGTTCAGCCTTTGCCAGTGCCTGGGAAGTAAGCCTCAGTTGCTCTTCCAAAGATTCTCTCGCTCTAACACATCTATCTCTCTCGTTCTCTACTAACTCCTCAGCTTCACGGCTACTCCTAATGGCAGCCTGCTCCAATGTCAACTGCACTTGTCGCAGCAAATGCTCCGCTGAGGCCGATATATTTTGTCTCCCGGTATCTAGCAGGAGGGAAATCTGGAATCTCGCATCTCGTTGCTGACATTTAAACTCTGCTACCTCCCGGCGGACTTGCTCTTTCAGTTGAACCTGCCTCAACAACATTCATGGCAATGGACTGTCGAAATTTTGTCAAAGTCTAGAAAATGGAAACACCTTAGGCATATCCCCTCAACAAATTTTGTTCGTTTATTTGTTTGCTTTTAGTGACTACAAGTAAACGGCAGGCAAAACACTTGAGTGACAGAGGCGTGAACACAACAATGAGGATGGAGATGATAAAGGAAAGACTTGGCTCTATGGGACCCACCAAAGCTGCTGAAGTCGATGCTGCGCTTTGTTCAGCCGCTCGCCTTGCGTTAATCACCTGCAGATAAGCAAACGCAATCAAAGTTGGGGCTCAAAATGCTGAAACAAAATAGAGAAGAAAGAAGTGAGAAATGAACACACTGTAATGAACAAACTGTAAACTTTGCACCTGGAATGGGTTGTAAACCTTGATAGGATAGGCAGCTCAGGCACTGCAACTGCAAGCTTTCTTGCAGTCAAGGTTGATCTCAGAGATATATCAATGTGAGACCTCAGAAGGAGTAGATTCAGAGGACACTCACCTCTTCGAGGTCTGCTCCAGCATTTGCCTTCGCTGCTTGGAAACTCTCCAGTCTTGCTCTCATTTCTTCCTGCACCAATGGCCAACATCCTTCCTGTTACAGCCGTATGCTTTGATGCAATCTTTCGTTGTATTGTTTCCAACAATAGTTTTAAGCTTCATGTTGGCCCTATTCATAACTAGGGATCAGAAAATGCCACTGCCTATGTCTACCAGGGGACTGCAAAAATGCCCATTTGCATGCGCTTGAATGAAGGCTCGACCACTCCTCGACTTGCCTCTCATAGATTAGTGTTCCTCCATGCATTGACTATAGGAAAGCCTTTGATGCAAGGCAATTTCAGCTTCTTGTTATTGACTGTTCGTCACAAAACCTCTTTCTGACTGTTCCGATCCTTTGAAAGGACCGGGATGGAAAGCAACATAGTTTATAAGAGAACCCAGCGACTTACCAGTTCCTCTTCAAGAAGCGCCAACTTTGAGCTGTTATTATCTTCATTCGGGCCCAAATCACCACCACAAGGGGGGCAAAAGAGAGGTCCTTTCTCGGCTTCAAGCAACAGAGCAGCAGCCATATCTCTGGCCTGCAAGGATGCTGCCTCTCCCGTTGAAGAGGCAACTCTGCCACTGATACTCAACTGGGCCCATACACATTGCAACGCCTGCATGCAGGAAATACAAGTTTTTCTTTCAATGTTTTCTCTTTCATCAATATAACTTTTATTCTTTTATCAATATCTCTTTCTTGCATATCTCGTTCATGGTACAGTTTCTTTGTGAAACTGTACTTACATGCCAGCAGGTGCAAATGTCCCTTTTTAATTTTATTCCTTTGCATGCAATTTGACATTGGGCACAATATCCACTTTATGGGAAAGCTTGCACGAGACAATTTAGCGGCTCCCAGTGTTGATCGATGAATTACAAAGCAGCACAGCCCAAGGCTGTAAAAAATTACATACGTCACAGAACTTGGTGAGCTTGATAACAAGGTCAAATGTATTGACATGGCCATATCCATAAAAGCTGCTGCTCTCGCTTACTCACTCCCATTGCTCCCCCAATTTCTCCACTTACCAACCTCCTATACAACAAAATAACCATTCCCTGTCAACTGCAATACATGCGCTACACTTTGAAGGACGTATGGGTGCACCTTCTTTAAATCATCTCCTAAGGCTGTTACAGATGCCAACTCGATCTCCCTTTGAGCCTGATCTTCTTCAAGCTGCTTGCATTTGTGCTCCAACTCTTGCACCCTGCCCGTTCCACATTCTCAAATTATGTAGTTTTACTTATGTACTTGTACTTGTACTTATGTACTTCCCAGGAAACCAAACAGTTCCAACGAGCATGCAATTCTACGAAGGCCTTCTTTCCACTACAAAGAAAGCGACTTTTGGTTAACCACCCTCAGCGACATACCGAGCCTGCAAACCGTCTCTTGTGAGAAGCACAGCTTGCAAGTCATCTCCCACTGTCTCCACCTGCAATCAAACCGCAGCAAGCAGCCCAATTTGATAAAGGTTTAGACTTTTACATGGGAAAAATTGAAAAACACAAAAACTGCAAAAGTAGATTGACTGCGACACATATCATGATGGCAGACCATAGCCACTTTCAAGACGAACAGAAAATAGCAGGCAAAGCCTGCTACAGAAAAAGGTCAGAAGCAGTAAACTACGATCTCAGCTTGTTGAAATTGGACAGCATAATCCCCCCACCTCCAGAAGTTAAACGCAGTATCCAAAACAATCACTCTAAAGCTAAACAACAATATAATTCATTTCACGATTTCTTTTCCATCGTTTTACATCTGAGATATAGATGGCACAAGTAGAAAGTTTTGACAAAAGAAAAAAGACGATGACCTCCAAAAGCGCTTCATCTCGCTCCGCTAAAGCCGTCACAACTTGCGTTTGGTAAAACCTCACATCATTCTCAAGGCGCTTCACCTATGGGCACAAGCGAAGCCACAAAAGAGTCATGAGAGAGGGAAAAGGGCAGAGAGAGAGAGAGAGAGAGAGAGAGAGAAACGTGAGAAAACAGTTAGTCCTATCGAAGTGCATCACAAACACAAGTTTTGGCATACGAGATGTTCAGACTCTCTGCAATGTCCGCTAGAACCATTCCAAATCTTATGTCATTCTTCAGCAGTTCAGTCTTCCTCAATATTGGCGGCAGCTTAAGCAAGCCATTTAATGCCTGGTATCTGTAATGCATTCCTTGCACACACGCTTGATCTCAGATATTTGAGAGGGATGCAAAAAGAGCAATGCAACCATGCAAACGGTGGCAACTGATTGCAGCATTGACTGGCTTGAAGGGTGGGAAAACTGAAGTACATACTTTATCTAGTTGAGCCTTCAAGCTTGCTGTAGCGGACTCCTGCCACCAGGACCCCCCTGTATTCGCACAGTGAACAACAGCACAAGCTCAAGAAATGAACCGCCCTCCAATTCCGTATCACCAGAACGGCCCAGTTGCCGTTTAGAGCCCATAATAAATAATCTCATGAATTGATACAATCTTTCTCCGTCCTTATTGCATGCATGAGAGCAATGATTTCAATGTTTGATTGCAATATTCCATTTGCTGGTCGAGTGCTGCGATGAAGTACTTAGGCAATGCAATCACCTTAGATTTTTGAACACCCGTTAAATCATGTTGCAGGTCTGCATAGTCCATGGTCAGAGAAGCTACTTTGTTGCGACATGCTGCCAACTCCTCTTCCAAACCTGCAACTCTGAAGCTCAGCCGAAAAGATCTGTTATTATTCACAACGTGCACAGATGCGCACACCGACTCACAAGTACAAGAAACCTTGTGCGCTAAATTACAGAACTTTCTCTCCGCTTCCTATTCATGAACGCAAAGTTAAAAATGGACCCAAACGGAAATCAATCAGCAGACACTGCTCGAGAGGAAGAAAATCAGTCGAAATGATACATGAAGAAGAAGAACAAGACCAACTGATAGGGTGTCGCTTCTTGCATACTTGCGGGCTTGCAGCCGTGCCATGATGTCCGTTCCTGAGCAACCTGACTGCTGCTTACAAAGCATCTCCACATCGTTTTGAAGGTCTTTTCGCTCTGAAACAAAAAAGTGAAAAATGCAGAAATGCACCAGAAATTTTCCAGTTCTTAAGCAGCAGGAACACGAGGATAGAGTGCTATAACAATGAGTCATCATAATTAAGGGCCCTACAACAGTACTATCCTCACTGTCATACAGCTCATAGTTCTAGAATGCAGGCAAAGTAGTTTTGAACACGCATTTGTGCGTTTATAACATAATCATTCGGATGCAAGATGATACATAAGAGTGTGTCTTCCCTACCTTATCATAGATATTATTTTTTATTTAGGGAAAAGTGCTTCACACCTGCTTCCAGCTGCGCAATTTTCAAGGCCATCTCCTCCATTTTTCGACTTGCATCCATTCTTCCAATTTCATCCAAGCCAGAAAACCGAAAAAAACTCATGCAAAAACATCGAACTGTTTCCAGAAAGCAACAGATGATTCCTCTCAATCGTAAACGGAAGTGGCATTGATCTCACGATGGTGAGGCCCTCTCAATTAGTTTCATAATATTATCTGTAGTTTTCGCCAGTTGTAGCTTTCAAATGTGAACCTTTTGCAGGAGAGGGAACGCTGGCGATTCTCGAACGTTGCAACCAACGGCAAAGTAAGCTTCTTGGACACCCGTCTCGCCTGTGAGAGGACGATTTGGACGACAGTACTTTGTATTCACGGACGCTTTCCGTCTGGGTAAAGTCAATCAAGTCACTTTTTTTCGTGTGCAGGACTGATGGACTGTTGTGACTGTGATTGCAGTCAGCAGAACACAGAGAGGGTGGTGGGGGGGTATCATGGCTGAGGTCATTTGGGAGTGGCGGTTTTTCTGAGTTTAAAATATTGATATTGTGGAGGGAGTCTGTGTTCAGCATCTGTGAAAGATTTTAGCTTTGTTGCAGACTGCATATCGACTGCACTTCATTGGAAACGTGGTGGCAACTGAGCGGAGGAGGCAGCAATGGCGACAAACAGATCGATTTTCATTCCTGTACAGAACTCTGCAGAAAAAGTCGAAGTATTTGTGGATCAGCTGCCGAATCACAACGATGTCTTGGATTTACTGAAGGCTGAGCAAGCCCCGCTGGATATCTGGCTCGCTTTTGCTGTAAGTTGTTCTCCTCAGTAATTCCTCCTCACATTCTGTCATTTTAAACGGTTATATCAAATATTTTCTACTTTATTAATTCACTCCAAACTCTGGATTTGCGAGTTCTTCAGTAAACTTCAATTAGCCCTTTCTTGAAAACGGAAGAGCTCGGGACAGCAGGTTGGAGTCTTTACTAGTGGGAAAAGAAAGGGTCTTGCACTTTTCATGTAGAAAGAAGTGATTTGCTTGAATATTGGTAGAGATAGTTTTCCTGCGATGGTTTTGCAGGTTTTTCCTTGCTGCCATTGTTATACTTCTGATACTTACTCGGTACTCTCTTTGAACAGCGTGAATATTTCAAGCGAGGGAAGATTGATTCGTTTCTGGAGGTTCTACAAGAAGGTTCTGGCCCAGGTGAGTGCTGTTTATCTTCTCCGAGAATGCAAGCCACGTCGTCAGCTCATGGTTGTCAGAATCAATTCTTATAGAAACAAAAGAGCTCCACCGTAGTCACTAGTTAGTTATTAGTTGTTAGTCAATAGTTTGTCAAGTCCACACTTTCAAGGTCGATATGACGGGAATGTGTCCGAGCGAATGAGAAAAAGCTTTCACATAAAGTAGCATAAACCTAAATTTAAACGTGGGACACATGCTGCACTTGTCCATTGGAAGGACTGGAAACATTTACACCACCTCAAAACTTGTTTAATTGTTTAAAAAGAAGGCATTCCCTTTCTCTTGTTATAGTTCACTTGACAGTGCCATTTGTGAAGTGCACTCTTCGAGGAAATGTTCGCTTAATCCCTTTATCGTAAGGCGAATTGGTGATGACCTAAACAGAAGTGAGATTGCCAACTTGATATTATGTGATTGAGGAGCAGATACCACAACATCAGAATGCAATTGGTGTGAAAAAGCTTAATGGAATATGGACGAGCAATTGTGGACACTTCCCGCTTAGGTTACTTCAGGTTCTCGTGGACAGCATGTGACAGAAAGTTTGGCCATGTTGGCCTATATCCTAAAACCGCAAACCTTCATATCGTCCTGCAGAGGTGGATGAATTCTACAGCGATGTAAAATATGAGCGCATAGCGATTCTCAACGCCTTAGGAGCATACTACACCAACTTGGGCAAAACCAACAAGAGACAGAGAGATGAGTATTTTATCAAGGCTGTTGACTTCTACAATAAAGCGTCACGCATTGACTCTCACGAGCTCACCACATGGATTGGCAAAGGTGAGGCTCTCACCGTGTAGCTTCCTCTTGTACGATAAATAATGCTATAAAGCCAAACTGGAGGCTCTGGTGAATATGATTCCGTTTGCTGCACATGGAGGGTGCCCAATTTCAGTGACTTGACGAATCGAAGGAAGGGAAGCTGGTTATGAATTTGGTTAAATAGGATGTTTGAGGGTGTAACAGGACAGCTGCAATTGGCAAAAGGTGATTGGGAGCAATCTGCGGAAATGTTTAACATCGTATTGCAAGAGCATCCCAATCATGTCGCTGCGCTCCTTGCTCAGGTGCTTGTGTCTACCATTTACGTTCGTCAAGCACATTTGTTTTGTGATTCCGAAGCCTTTTGCCCTCTTCGATATTTTGTATCTAGTCGAATGTACTTGTTTCTTGTGCATCTGAAGAAGACCCGATGTTACTATTCAATCAATGTCATATGACTGTGTTTACACCTGCCATGTACAGGCTTGTGTACTTTTCAACAAAGGAAAAATACGTGAGGCACTCGCAAATTATAAGGTGATATATATTCTCTTGTTTGCGCCTTCTGGCATTGCATGAAAACTTGCAAGTGTGGTAGAACATACTAATGATTGATATTACGAGGTAGACAGTGCAGATATGTCCAGCAAGAAATAGTACGCGCCTTGTCAATTTACTTGTCTGAATCTTGCAACTATGTGTTCCTCTGCGCAGAAAGTGTTGCAGGTGCATCCACGCTGCACAGCTGCAGTGCGCCTTGGTATTGGTTTGTGCCACTATCGGCTCCGTTTGAGTACTCCCGATCGCGCTGATTTCCACGCTGCCAAGGCTCGCCAAGCCTTTGAACGAGTGCTGCAGGTGGAGATTGCTGTTCGATTCGACCCTTGAATGAATGAAGCTCGCTGTTTCGTGGCAGTCGTTTGCCTGAATCCATGTGTTGAAATTTGTTTCTCTGTCAAACAGCAAGACTGGAACACATGGGGCTAACACTTTAGCCTCTCATCCTCTCTGGGATGATCACTTGATGATAATGTTGATGCAAGCCTGAGAGCTCGTGTTAGGAGGGTGCAGTTGGAGCCGGACAATGTGGAGGGATTGGTGGCCCTGGCCATGTTGGATATCAACAGTGACGATGGTAAGCGTCAGCTTTTCTTTGTGGAAAACCTCTAATACCTACATAGATTCCATGTTGTGTATATTATTTATAGCGATGGCTTGCTGGGAATAAGATAGTTTGATTGAGAAGCTTTACAGAGGAGGTTCGGGCTTATATCCAGCCGGTACTGGCAAGGTAAAGGACGATCCCACTCAGCATTGTGCCATCATGTGTAGTAGGTCTGGACAAAATCAATCCCGCTTATTCAAGGAGAGGGATGACTGGCTATCCACTTCGGAGTGGTTGATTTGTGTACCATCTCGTAAACAAACAGTGTCACTATCGGGATGGATTTAGGCTGAGCGCTTAGGATGTTGTGGATGCAAGTCTATGGCACCTTCATTTCATCCTCTCTTGTGGCTTGCATTTCGGCAGTGGAGGTTGTTCAAAAGGCCATTGAGAGGATGAGGCGTGCATTTGAGGCATATCCTTACAATGCCATGGCCCTGAACCATTTGGCAAACCACTATCTCTTCACCGGCCAACATCAGCTTGTAGAAGGCCTAATGGATGCAGCCCTGACCTGCACAAATCACAGCAACATGCGCTCTGAAAGCTACTACCACTTAGCACGTTCGTTCCATGCAAAGGTATGTCTTTGTACTCCTGGGCGATTTGTATTTACTGCACGAGGGGAGAATAAATTTTCGCCAAACGGATTGTGGACGTTGTGTGTTTGGTATTAGAGGCTGAACAACTGCATTCTCTTGGAGTTGAGGATATGGTAACTGTATAAGAGAGGAATTCCAGATTCTTGCTGGTGACCAGCCCTATTGCTTGTGGCATGAGTTTTGCTCCAAAGCTTAGTATTCTACTTACCTATGTGGAGTCACATTCTAGTGGGATTTTTTTACACAAGTGGATGCTGCGTAGGCAATCGCACTTCTGTCCTTCAGCTACGCTGAAATTTGCAGGGGCTCTGATCTTTCATTTCAAGGGTGGTTGTTCCCGAAGACTTGACTTTCAGCTAAAGATTCGTGCAGGGGGATTATGACAAAGCATCTTTCTTTTATCGCCACTCGACTCAGGAGCTCCCACCTTCGAGCGACTTTGTACTGCCTTACTACGGTGCCTACTCTTTAACCTCATGTGTGCCATCCATTGATTCTCCCTAGCCTAGTTATCCCACATCCTCCAACCCACTCCCATCAGGAAAGGAGTCTCCTTTCGTATTTGCGTCAGCGAAAGAGTGTCATTTAGATTTAGTCTTTAATGCTATTGAGGAAATCGTAGGTGGAGTATAGGGCTGGGCCAGATCCATTTCAAACGAGGAGAATTGGACAAAGCCTTGGCTGCTGTGAAGAAAGTGCTTACAACGCAGCCGAACAATGCGGAAGCCTTGAAGGTACAAATCAGTAACTGGTCCCGGCCTGCCTGTTTACCCAAACCCATCAACTGCTAGTCATCATTGACTTCATACGCGTCTCTCACGTCGTATTTTTGCATGATTTTGGTATCTTCATACTCATCGCATGGAACAGGAAGGACTGACAGGCAGTAGAGCGAAGTGGGTTGTAGGTGGAGGGCAGCATTCAAGCACAGCAGGGCCGACTTACGGAAGCGCTTGCCACTTTCAAGAAGGTTACTTCACTGCATCCAAATGATGCCCAGGTGTGCCCCATTTCTAATAATGGCATAGCAGGCTATATTGGAGCTGTCTGTCTCTCCTTCTCCCTCGCCTAAGTAGCGTAACTGAAGGAAGATGACAAAACACAGCTCGTTTGTCTCATTTACTGTATATTAACCTTTCATATTTATAACAACCAAGAGCATAAGCCTTTTATTTACATAATATATTTGTCTGTCGAATGCAACAGTAAGATGTGTAACAAATATTCTTGGTCCTTGGGCGATTATGTATTAATCCGATTGCGGGATGTCACAGAAGCTCTGTCTGTGATAACAAAGCTGAAGGCAATCAGTATTCCACCATGGGCCTTTCCGACCTCAATCTTAACCTGTCAAAATGAAACTTCAGTCTTCTGCTCCTAAGAACGAGTGTTTAGGCTCTTGCAGCTTATTCTCATGAAGATCTTCCACCGGAGTTTGCAGGCTTGGATTGAAACTGCGGACCTGCAGGTAGCTAACGACTTCGGAGGTGCATTGGAGGCCTTGTATAAGGTGCGCGTCTGCTCCATTTCCTCTTCCCTCTAGTTTACTCATATCCTGCCTTATCCTTCAACAAACTTTAGCCGCATAGGTCGTAGACAGTGCTCCTCTTGGGAACTCATTTCATAACAGAACATTTGTTTAGGTCGTCTAAACATTGGGATGATGATATCAGTCAAGAGCGCTGAGTCCAAGTTGACTTTAATTCAAGAAGCAGAGGTTCGTAGTCGGCCGATTCTGCTGCTATTAGATGGAAGGTGATGATTGTCAAATAGGCTGCAATAGGCTGGGGGCACCAGGAGGGCCATGGCAGGCTCAAACTTTACTGACGCAGCAACGCAAGAAGGTGCCATTGGAGCTGCTCAATGACATTTCTGTGCTTCTATTCCTCCGTCATGATTACGAGGTGAAGACCTCCACCTAAACCTATTCCCTCTTTGCCTCGTCTCCTTTTACCTGTCAGAAGTTGCGAGGAGTAGGGATAAGTGCCTGTTGGGAGAAGAGAAGAAGTGGGGGGAAGGAAGTACTCGGAGAAATAGATGGCAGATATATTGAAATGGGAAGGGATGGAGAGGGAAATGGAACTCTTCTTACATGTTCGACATATGTTGGGAGTGGGAGCAGGGGGCTCTAAAGGCACTAAAGGAGGCAATTGGTCCCGGCCCTTGGACTGCCATCATTGAAGGTCCTGCACCTGATGCTACAGTTGCCCATTTGGGCCCTTTAGAGAGGGTGGCTGACATGAATGGGACCCATGAAGAGGGCGATGAGGAAGTTAAAGAAGTATCCGTGGAGAAGGTGGCAGTCGTTTACAATCTGGCGAGGCTCCATGAGCAGTTGCATGAGACTAGTCGAGCCATTGCCCTCTATCGTCTCATCCTGCGAAAGGTTTGCTGTTTGCTTTGTCTCGACGTCCCTACATGAATTTGTTGTGACGATGTTCCCAAGGAAATGTTGTGCTACTCATTCAAAACTTCTTCAGTGTTCATGGTCTTCTTCTCCTTCAATACCTGGTCTGCCGGTCGAATTGTGATGAGGTCTGTTTGCCAACTATGTGAGGCTCACCAATGGCATCAATATGGCGGGAGAGAAGGGACAGGGAATGGGTGAGGGAGAGGCAATTCAAGTTCGCCGAGTGTTCTTTATGCATTTTGAGCATAAGGAGGTGTTCATGATGCTTGAAGGGCTTTATGCAGTCCGTCCTGTTTTTGTTGTATGTTACTTCATAGTTGGTAAATTCACCTAGCAGCTATCCACATTGCCTAATGGAGTTTATTAGAGCTGTGCATGTTCGAGCA
>CM074818.1:1631770-1633714 GCA_037447605.1 Zygnema circumcarinatum
ATTGAGAGGAGAGGAGGAGCTTTCGGAGCACTTGAGAGGCTGTCTTGTGAATAATAGGGACTGAAATTGTGTCTTGACGTACACTTGTCATGCAACCGTTATCCCAAGACCCGCTCATCTGTTTCATCCCAGCTTAATGGCTTCTAAACAACATCGGACCTCTATACTGTCATTCCATGCTTCCATACTACATATGTGTGCGCATTTTGTAACATGTGAAGAGCTCTAATGCACAAGAATGGAAGCGCACGAGAGAGAGAGAGAGAGAGAGAGAGAACGAGAGCGTGTGTGAGAGAGAGTGTGTAATATAGTGCATTCATATGGTGCAGGTGCAAGAGGCTGTGACCGGAAATGCACTGATGGAAGCTCCTGACGTGTGGACCAATCTCGCTCATATTCATTTGGCCAAATCGGAGACAACGCTTGCCATTAAAATGGTGGGAGGCTCCTCACTTTCTCTTTCTTCTTCTCTCCACTTTCGATCCCCCCCTCTCGTCTCTACCTCTCCATCTGTTTATCCCTCTCCCCATCTAATGCGGACGACTTCTCAAGATGGAAATCTTTGGATCAAATTTCCAGTCCTGCACAAGCCTCTACAGGCTGCTTTGTCACATGCCTAAGATTTGGGTCCTTTCTGAAAATGCTTTTATTGCAGTACCAAAACTGTCAGAAACGATTCCACAGCGGCACAGACTCCCAAGGGTTGCTCTACTTGGCCCGGGCTCAATATGAGGCCGAACAATATGTAGAATCTCAACGGACTCTTATGCGAGCGGTTCACATAGCTCCCACAAACTACACACTCCATTTTGATGCAGCCAATGTGATGCAGAAACATGCAAATGTCACTCTGAAGAAGGAAAAGCGGACTGCGGAGCAGGTGGGTGGGGGGTTACATGTAATTCTATTTTAACTGAATTCAGTTTAGTGCCATCGCTTACCGTAGTAATTAGCTTCAATTGAGATCTCCTGGAGAGTTGGCCTCCCTGATAACCCAAATCCCGAAAAACTTAGAAATCCCGAAAAATACCTTTGTTTTTGAGGTGGTGGGATGCAGGTCCGGCATGCAGTCTTGGAGCTGAAAACAGCTGTGCGAATGTTTGCTCAGGTATTTTAAATATTCTCAAAGGAAGCGCACCATAAAACTCAAGAACTTCTTCCTTATCTTTGTTTCTGCATTCTTCTTCGAGCCTCGTAAGGGCCATGAGAAAAATAATCTCTGCAGGAGCCATTACGGTTGTGAATAGGTTTGGATTATCCCATAAGACCCTCAACTTTTAAGGAAGCTTAAACATCCAGAAACGTGAAATCTGGTGAAACTTCTGAAGTCAGGAACCCTAATTCTTGCAATATGGAGGAGGTGGAAATCAAGGGTAAACCAGTGGACAGTTTGTAGCCCCTTACTGTAGCTTACATAAGGGCGTTGTCCAATGAAAGTTGTTGATATTCCTGCTCCGTGTTGTACATCATCCTTTGTCATATTTTCCTTCTCTCCCTTGCTAATCTCCGCCTGAAAGTCGGTCCTATTGCAGCTGGCTGCTCTAGGCCCTCAGCCAAGCCATGGATTTGACCAAACCAAAAGTAAACTGCACATGGAGTACTGCAAGGTAATCGATTCCTTTCTGCCACAGCTCTGATTTCATTCGAGCATCTGGGTGGCTCAAAGTCTACGACTTTTATAGCTCTTGCGTATGCCATGTACAGTGCTTTGTGCTTCAAGAGCTGTGTTTCCTTTTGGTTCCATGTGTAATGTGTTTGGACCTTGATGCTGTTAAAGGGTTAGTTGAGGGTTTCAGCTGCTCCTGGATGCAGCCAAGCAGCACTTGGAGGCAGCAGAGCGAGAGGAGCAGCAAAACAAAGTGAGAAATACTCTCCCTCTCCCTTTTTCCCTCTCCCTCTCCCTCTCCCTCTCCCTCTCCCTCTCCCTTTCCCTCTCCCTCTCCC
>CM074818.1:1633724-1647930 GCA_037447605.1 Zygnema circumcarinatum
CTCTCCCTCTCCCTCTCCCTCGTCCTCTTCCCCTCTCCCCCTCCCTCTCTCCTCCGTCTCTCGCCTCCTCTTCCCCCCCCCTCTCCCTCTCTCTCTCATTCTTGACATTTCCTCTTCACGAGCCCTCACGAAGCCTCTGAAACCCTGAAAGCCCCTAAGTCTTCTAAGAATGACAAAGTTCCGGCAACCCGAAATGTTTTGAACATTGTGTAGCCACTCTGTGTCTGAATGTCAAACATGTAATTGCTCGTTTTGGGGAGGCAACAGCAAAGGCAGGAGGTGGCCCGTCAGCAGGCCCTTGCAGCTGATGCTCGGCGGAGGGCTGAGGAGGAACGAAAGCTGCAGGTGGGGGAATCCGTCACCAGCTTTACTCTTTTGTACCTATGACTTAATGGTATCCTGGTTTTTGGTCTTCCAGACAAATCTTCAAAGCATCTGTTCATCGAGAAAAATCCTTGTCTCTTTCACTTTGTACATTTGTGGTGCTGCACCGGTTTCGGGTGAAAAGAGAGTGGTTCTGAAGGGGGCTTCTGGTCAATTCGATTGCAGGAGGAGAGGTTAAAGCGGGAGGAGGAAGACAGGAAAGCAGCAGCTGTGGAAGCAGAATTCCAGCGACGGAAGGTGCATCTTCTTTCCTCCACTTTTACATTAAAGGGTTAGAGTTATGCTTTAGCCAAAATGTGATTATAATTCGTAAAGGTTGCAATACCTCCATCTCGACCTAAAGCAAACAGGCTTACAGTGACAGGCTGCCTCCTCATTAGATTTCGGTCATTCTGCAGGCGTCTTGGAGGAAGTCGACAACGGTAGAGGAAGAGGGAGAGGGTGGAGAGAAGGAACATCGAAGCAAGAAGGAGAAGAAGAAGCGGAAGAAGAAGGCTTCTGAGGATGTTTACGAGGAGGAATATCATGAAGACTATGACTACAATAGGGGTTACGGGAGTGATCCCGCCGGCAGTCCTCCAAGGAGGCGAGAAAGCAGCGTACCGGCAGTTGCAGATATTTTGGAGGATGATGTAAACGGTGAAAGAAAGGTAAGCATCATATTACCTTAAAAACCGTAACCTGAGAAAGCCCTCAAGATTAGCAGATCAGGCGGTATAAGTTTTGAAAGAGACGCTCATCCCTTTGTGGAGGATGTGTGCTTGCCTGCTCCCTCCCCTATCTCATTTCTTTGCTCACCTCTCCCACGTCTTCTCATTTCCTCTCTCTTCTCCTCTCTTCGGATTATGTAGAGGTGGCTGATTGTTTGGACAAGTTCAAAAAATGAAGATTATGTACTGCTGTAGTAACAGGAACCATTGAAGCATGTGCCTACGTTTATAGCCTTACCCTCTACAACCCTCAGAACTCTCGAAACTATGAACCCTAATTCTAAACCATATCAGATCTCATGAATTATTGGGATGCTCCGCTCTCTTCTAGTATGGGCCATACCATGCATGACGATGATGATGATGCATGGGACATGCATGCGTGGAGCAGCGTGGGGACTCGTCAAGCAAACGAAAGCGCGGTCGCGCTGTTGCGGATTCGGATGATGAAGAGGAGAAGGGGGGAAGGAGACAAAGTGACTCCCGAGGAGGGGAGGAGGAGGAGGCTCCAGGAGAGCACGTAGCCGTGGCTGAAAGGGAGGAGGGGGAGGCAGAACAATCTGTGCTCAGGGACACAGGGCTGGATGGAGATGACAGTGATTAGAGAGCGAGCGGGGGGAAGGGGGAGGGGGAGGGAGGGGGGGGGGGGAGGGTGAGGAGAGGAAGAGAGAGAGTGAGGGTTTTCCATCAACCCTACTTGGAGTCAAGGAGGTGCTGAAATGTAAGTTCGAGCACTTTCTCCATTGAAATGGGATTGAACACGAAGGAATAGAGCAGTGGCTGCACGCTGTCAATTTTAGAAATCAGTGACTCCTACCTCCCCCTCACCCTCCCCTCTCCATTCTCTACTGGTTGACCTTGCCTCTCTGCGGACTCGGAAAGGTCAAGTTTCGGATCTTGACCATCAACACTTTTTGAAATTTGACCGCAAACCTTTTTAGAGCTTGACCAAGTCTTACGCAAGACGTGCCCCCCAGGACCTCAAAAGGCTCCTGAATCCGAAACCAAAACCAGATGTGAAATTTGTGTTTTGTTAGACAGAAATGTGCATCATTGAGCCCCGCACCACAGCTTGGCGCGGCATTTACGGTTGCTCCGGTAGACTGCACGGGGCCATAACACGCACTCGGACAAGATTACTTTGAATACCAAATTAGACTGCGAGCGTTTATGACTTTTGACCTGCTTTGGTCATATATTTTGAGCCACTCGGCCTTCAGATTCAGAATTTTGTAGATGCGACAGCGGCAATAAGAATAGATAATAGCAGTGACGAAGTTGTGAAGAGAAGGCACGAGAAGGCAGGTTGTCGATGCCCTTCCAGTCCACAAGTTAGCTTGGCTGGGTTTGGTGTACTGAATGATTTGAATGGGTTCGTGTTATGTCTAATCAATCTTTTCAATTAAGTGTACATAGATAGGCCAAACAGTTCGTTCAGCGCGGCAAAGCAAGCCAAACAAGTGTAAGTGGAACGAAAAAACGTCAACAAATCGAATTCACATCCCCATCCTCATTATCGTCCTCATCATCACCATCATCGTTATCATCAAAAGTTCACTAGTCCGCTTTGCATAGGTGATGCTGAACCCTCTTTAACTAGGAAGAGAGTTCACAGTCCTATGTCTAACCTATAAATCTACCTGTCAAACGCACAAATTATCACCAAATTGCCTCTGTACAGCCTGCCAAATACGCCCCCCCTCAAGCCTTCCCTTCCTGCATGAAAGACATGGACTCACCATACCCGGTTCTCAAACTACCCTCCAATTAGGTCCTATTCAGGAATAAGCTCCTGAGCAAGTGTATTTAACGTTCTGTTGCAGCATTTACACAGCGAGGCAAGCAGTGTCGTTTAGGAGCATTGCAGCCTTCACCTGCAGCTCCTTCCGACGAAGTACCTAAATCGTTGAGCACGCTCAGAGCCCACTATCTTCTTGCATAGGGGTTTACTCCAACCAGTGTGTCTGCCGGATCTAACATCCAGTCCTCCAGCACGCCCTGCTTCTCACAAAAGTACACATAAAGGGACTTAAATCAGGAGAGCAAAAAACCCCAAGTTGCTGAACTATGATGCGGAACCATTCAGCCCTACTGATTCTGAAATTCATACTCAACAGCTAGGGAGTGGTTCATCGTTCACTAGAATGCCCCTCTATATTTCTTTGTTTGAGAGTGGATTAAGTATAAGACAAGGAGAAAACTTTCCAATGATAGGCAAGGCTCTGATGAAGGATCTCACCTTCCCTTGTCGCAGAATCACAGGGAGGTCTCCTGTCATGTCGATCACTGTGGAGGGATCGGCAATCCGGACACCCCCATCTACTACGAAGTCCACTCTCTGAGTAAATGCAGGGAGGGAGAAGGAGAAAAAAAGTGAATTAAGAAAAGCTGAGAAGGCACTATGCACATTGTGAAGAAAATTCACTCTGTTAGAGAAGTGCGCTCGTGGCCTTTTTGGCTGCACTTGTGTGGCACCTTTGGCCAACGAAGAGTCAAACACGGAAAAGGAACAGTTTGAGAATATTGGAAGGAGGAATCAAGGATAATGAGAGAATCACCTCATTAATGTCTAAAGAATCGTAGGACTGAGCGATAACGGCAGGATCTAGAAGCCATTCGTCCTCTGCTTGCTGAGTCATACTGCACCAACAACAGCAACGAAAGTAACAGACTTGAGAACTGAGGGTAATGAGTTATGTCCTTGACAGATTGTAGAACAAGTTGTGTGCACTAAAACAAGTCCTAGTGATATCCTATTGCGAGGGCAACATTCAACAGTAGTATATTCCACAATAACTCTGAGATGAAGAACTTGAAAAATAGAACGTTGAAGTAGACGTTCACAAGCATAGATGGGAATAATAACATCCGAACACTAAAACTGCAACTGTGACTAATCCATCGACGCAAACATCTGTCCAACCGAGAACAAAGAAAAGCACGATAATTCAAACTGTCCAACAAATTCTCCATGCAGACATCGACGTTTTCCTAACATGCAGAGTTCAGAAAAGAAAGTCGGAGTTGGATGTTGTGCAAAGCATGGCATGTCTTCTCCCATGAAAGTACGGCCGAAGAGAACCCCAAAGGCTACCCGCTCGCAAGTTCACCGACTGTACCTGGTGCAGAGCAAGGGCTCATCAAGCTGCTGCAGCAGCGCCTGACAGATGGCGTCGTTTGGCATGCGAACGCCCACACTCTTTCTCGGAGCACATTGCGCAGCAAGGCTTCCTCCAAAGGTGGTGCACTGCGCATGGTTTAGACAAGAAGGCTTTCAGGGGTCCATGGTTTTAAGTTGCAGGTGGCCATTGTAAGCGGCTAAGCTCAACAACTTTTACATTGTTCTCAAATTCTATATAGTGTTTGCTTACCCCCCAGCACATGAGAACGCTTGGGGATCGTCATATCTCCACTAGGCACTCTCGGTTTTATCTCCAATAGTCCAATTAAACTATTAAGCTAAACTGCCAAAAAGGTAAAGTTGGCTCAGATCCCATATTGTAGCGTCTCCATCAAGCGCCGCCTGTGCCAGTTTCAAGGAGGGAGAGGGTATTGAAAGGATGACCTATTTCAAGTAACTTGAAAGATTTTGAATGTAAATGATGGAATCCTTTTCTCGCTGCATTCTCTTTATCATGACGCTGCTCTTTTAACTTAGTGAGAGGCATAAGTCAAGAGGAGGATACTGTGCCTATATTAAAAAACTACCAGTTAAACTATAAGTTCTATCACTATTCTTGACTATCCTTATAACTATTTTATAACTATTCCTCTATAACTAATTGACAAAGACGAAAATCTTGAAGTAGCATAGTTCAGTCTCATCATTGAAAAATCCTCACCTGCTTAGGCATGTCCTTGCTCGCCTTCAGAATAAATGTGTACTGCACAGCTCCCAGAATTCCTTCCCTCTTTGTCAGAATCAGAGGATATATACTAGTAAGGAGCTTCAAAGGATTGAAAATTCCTTTAAATATCATCTCACCCGGATGCGGAAGTTCAGACAGCTTCACCTTCAGACAACCGACTCAAAGGACTCGAAGTGGCTGCATTCCTCAACTCAGTCATGATACCTGGAGACAAAACAAAAAGAACTATGCTCCCCGCTCCTCTCCTCTCCCCTCTGCCTCTCTCTCCTTCCCCTCCTCTTCGTTAAGCAAGAACTCACAGGGCCTGGGAGGCATTGCCGAGCTGCCCGAAAAGCGTTAGTCTGCCCATAGCCGTTGCCTCGAGGGAAGCCGAGTGTATATGTGTCGATGTCTTGAAAGGATCGGCAGAGGATGCTGAGGGGCTGTACAGAAGAATGGCAAGCAAAAAAGGTGCAAAAGGTACAAGAGATCATTCTTTGACGATGCGTCTCAATCTCCACTAAAGTCTCACTGTATTCTCCTCTCCCTTCCCTATAGCTTTTCTCTCTCTATTTTCTCCCTCACCATTCCTCTTCTCTCTGTCCGAGACTTCTTCGATGAAAGCAGGCATCAACTCTTTGACATGTCCATCTCTAAGGGCTTTAGACAAAAAACAAGGGAAGAGATCAAGACCTTTTTCGGGTCCATCTTCTTTAGCCTGCATCAGCACAATACAGCAAATGCCATCGATCAAAGCAAGAGCAGCTAGAGCCCTAAGTTGACCTATACTTACCTTTAGGCTGACTAATCTTCAAATTTGCTGGAGATAATTTGGCAGTATTTGCAGATACGAATTACACATGAAGGAACCAGAGGATTTTAAGGCTGGGCAGCACATACCTGTATACTCTTTCCACAGCCTCTCGGTTTTTCAGGTCACAAACGATGGCATATCTGGATGATGATAATGCAGGACAGCAAGTCAGCTCTGATTAAAGAGTAAGGTCGAACCATCGCTTCACAGCATGGGAATCAAGACAAATTGCACTCTATCTGGATACAATCAACAGGCTAAATCACGTCATCTAGCTCCCCCTCTCTCTCTCTCCCTCAGTCTCTTTACCTAAATATTCCATTTTGACAGTGCAATTTGATCGCGCTGAATGAAATATGCACATTGTATGAGTAAGACAATAAGCTAAAGATCACCAAGAAACTGTAAATTCGCTCGTACGCTTCCAGCGAATGCATTTCAGCCTAAGCGAAACTTCTCCACAACAAAACTATTGCAGTCTTCCGTTATTTCTATGTCATCTTTTGGTCAAAAGCTAACAAAAAAGTTTGGCAATATCCTTGTATGCAACACACTCAATCGTTCTATGAGCCAATGACACCATCTCAATAAAGAACGGACAAGAAACATAATAAACGAGGTTCTCTAAGAAGTAGCTGCACACCAAGGCCAATAAAATCCCTTCGAAATTAAGGATCAGATTGCTGGCATGCGTAAGTATAGAGTGTAGAGTGAAGAAGGAAACATTGAAACAGCGAAGGAAATATATGGCATTGGCAGGCCTCACACAGTATCCGTAGGAATGACTCCGACGGCTCCATTTTTTATCATTGCAGCGATGAGGGGCAGGCGTGTTGCATCGACGCCGGAGGGATCAAGTTCAAGGTACACCAAATCACCATTCTAAAGCAACCTTCCAACAAAAATAAGTAAGCAACGCTCCACTAATATGTACAACAATATTACAGCAATCAGAATAATGCACAACCATGTAGAATGATGTACAATGTAAGCATTCAAACTATCAATAATCTGCAAGAGACTTACAACTTATGATATTCCAAACGCCTAAAAGAAGAAAGACGGAGGAGATTATATAGTGAAATGTATACCTTTCTATTACCAGCTGCAGCGTACTTCAATCTTTTAGGGCTCCTCTTAACCACGGCCTGCACAGAAGTTGCAGCTCCTCCACAGGAACCTTTATCGGGTCCAAACGCACATTCCTGAGATCTCCCTACTGACCGGGATACCAAAAAATGACCTAAAAAACTGCTCCTTTTTCCATGTATTCTTCCAAAGCATGGCGCTCTAAGGTCAGCTTTCTGCGGAGCTTGCTTCCAAGAACAATCAGCTCCCGAAGGGATCCCAAACGAGAGCACCGATTTAGAAAACATTGCTCTTAGTTGAACGCGGCTCTATTTTTAAAATCTATCACTTTAGTTAGAATCTGATTACAAACACTTTGCAAATACACACCGCTTTGATTACGACGAGACAGATGCTACTCACCCTCCCTCCCTCCCCACTCTCTGTGTGCAGGAATGGCCGCGGTCACGGCTCCTGCGAGAGTTTCACACAGGCTGTGTCACCATTGCTGGAGCCCTGTCACGAGGTTAATGACGTGTCAATCACTGATTGGAAATATCCAGAAAGGTCAGCAAATTAATTGGTGCCCACCGGATTTAAAGTGGGAGCCGCTTCTTGACATTTAACGGATAGAAGCACGTCTTATATCTCCTTTCCGCACACCTGATTGGTCCAAACCTCCTGTTTTATTTAAATACAGTACGTACAGTATGGAAACGTACCATAGCTGTACGGTAGGATCCATGGAGATGGCCCTCCATGAGGGAGCCGCACGCTAGGGCACAACTCTTGCAGTAAATCCACAGCTTGAGAGCTAAAAACACCACATGAAAGGTAGAGACACATCCATAGGGATTTAGCGGCACCTGCCAAGAGGTCCAAGTGCGATGTGATGGTTCATGGTTCCATCAAATAACAAATTGCGGAAAGCCCACACCTTTGTTCCGCGTCAAGTCAAGCCGAGTGAAGCCTTGGCCAAGTCTTTACAATAACTCCAATTTTGCACATCGGTCAGGCAAAACATTATCAGTCGACGGTGGAGGATAGTCCTGAACAATAACCCATTCATGACATTGTTCTATGGCAGAAGAAAAGAATAAAAATCGAGAACCGCATTGAAAAAGTAACAAAAAAGTAATATAAAGTGGCTGAAAGGAAAGTGCGTTGTTTGCTGCAGAAACAATCGTGGAACTTTGATCGGCACGCTGGTGAGTCTCTCAAATTTTTTTTTTTTTTTTTTTTTTGGCGCCAAAAAGGACAAAGCAGCAAGTTTCTTCTAGCATATGAGTGGGACAGCCATTCTATTGTTCAAAGTTTTGTTGTAGTGCTTCTTTTGTTTTCCCTTACTTTGTCGCAGAGATTATGTGAAAGGCTTTAAATGGTGAGGCTTTTTACAACCCTAAAGCAGGTCGGACCATTGGGTAGCAATCATTGGCCCAAAAGACATTGTCTGCCAAAGGTTGGCTGGTCCATGGTTTGTCAACCACTGGTCCAATGCTTGCAACCGTTGAAAGCGGCTGGCTGGATCAGCCAATTATTGGTTGCAGCTATGGCAATGGCTGGCTTGGTCTCCCAATCAATGGTCGCAACCATTGGCAATGGGATGTTGAGTCCGCCAAGCAATGCCATTGCAACAATTGGTAACGTTTGGCTGGGTCCAATGGTTGGCTGGTTGGCCCTGCATCCACGACACGGATCCACACTGCGATTTTGGGGAATTGCAAATCGCGTGGGCCCCATTCTCCTATCAGCACCATTAAAACATGAAAGCTTAATCTTACACTCACCACAAAACATTTTCGTAAAAAATAAATTCTTTGAAGAAATCCGAAGGAAGAACACAATCATTCTTGAGTCTGATGAGTGTTTGAAAGCAAAGTTCCGTTACTGTCTGTCCCGTCTCTCTCTCTCCTCCCTGCCTACCTCCTCCGCCCTGCCCACTGTATGCTCCTGCGTCCCCAACCACACCCTCCCTCTCTTGCTACTCCTCTCCCGCTCTCGGCCTCGGCCCATGCAAAAGACTAATCCAATATTTGAAAATAAAAAATATAAATAATCCAATATTCTCTCACTCCCTCTGTCTTTCCTTGTCGAGCACCGCGAATATCGACGGCCGACGTTTCCTTTTGAAGAATCGAACGGCTGTGGAAGTACTTGCCGTACTTGCTGTACTAGCCGTTACGGGCTTCAGCAAAACTCACCGAATCTTCCCGCACGTGCCGCCGTAAGAGGCGCTCGCTCGTCTTTCCTCCTCCTTGGCTCCGATACGAAGCGATACGATACGATACTGAACGACACGGTACGATATGGTACGGTACGATACGTACGGTCCAACATAAACTCTAACATGAACTCTAACAATACCGCCCGTCTATTGGTAACACGAACCTTCTATTTGAAAAAAACAATATTTTCGCCTCATATTTGCCAAAACCATGGCGAAAATATGAGGACTGTTGACCAGGATTCGTCAAATAGGGGATTTCGGCTTAAGATAGGGGACTGTCCCCTAAATTGGTTTTGTAAAAACACGTAAATATGGACTGTACGGACGAAACCGTACACGTACGGACGAGACAGGAATACAGGAAGACAAGAATTGTTTGGGAGAAAGTCAAGTTTCGAAAGAGGTTGACAGACTTTTCATTGGAAGGAATTCTTCACTGCAAACAGTTTGATAGTTTGACCGCTCTTCAAGGGTCTCTTTGAGTAGTTTGCATCACTTCTATAGCTGTCTTGTTCAGCCTAAAACTCCTAAGGGAGTGGGACCATTTTTCATTTCATTTCTAATTTTAGTTCCTATTTCAGTTTTTCTTTTGAGACTACACCTAGAATTTCAGAGGTTATGATTTGGAATAGAGTTTTTGTGAGGAAATTTCAAGACTATGATGGATTCTAAAGTGATACTTGGAGTAATTAATGATGGATGGAAAAGGAAATAGAGAGCTTAGGATTGGATCTACAAAGTTTTCGAGCAATTGGGTTTTTGAATAAGCAACTATATGTTGTGATTGCCTAATGCACAGTTGTTCTAATTGATTGGTAAAATTTACCAATCTATAAGAGTCGAAGAGGTTGCACCAGTTTCTAAAGCCGTGTTGTTATACCAACAAGTAAAGTTCATATACATCATTGCTATCGTTGTTGCAAATGCAATTCATTTCCTTTTTTTTTTTAACCAAAAAAATGCTTTTTTGGGGCTTGTGTGGTATTTAAGTTGAAATCACGTAAACTAATCTCAAAATCTTACATAAATAAGCTATTTACGATATTTAGGGGATCTCCCCTATTTGACGAACCCTGCTGTTGACTGTAGGTGTGTACGAAGTACGAACCCTAGTGAGCATGTGTACGGACAATTTGATATGTACGGTCAAGTCGATATCTGACGATATTTGTCGATAATGTGTACGGTCGTAATATATTTGTAACGCATATTCCAATACGTGGGTGGATAATATCGACATTTCGAATATATAGTAACAATCAGGGTTTTTCAACGTCATTATATCCGTAATGGCGTCACTACTGGCGCAGGATCTGCAGTGGTGCAATTCCGTTCCCGGAAAAAAAGTCAGTATATCCATGCTGTTCGTATAAACAGTGTCACTATAACGTGATAAGACTGTACATCGCCCAGGGAATCATTTCTGGAGTAGAGGATTTGGAGTTTTGGGCAGCGCATCACGACAAAGGAGATAATGTCGGGTGAACAAGGAGCCGACATATTGCCACCGATCGGAAGGCCGAGAGCGGCCCCATCGTCGCATCGCACGGCGGTGATTCGCCGCACACCTGGCCTTGAACCCCGTCCCAGGCCCCCGTGTGGCGGGGCCCGAGGCACAGCCACTGATCGGACGGCCGAGAGTGAGTCGATCTCCGCCGCCCGCCCTCCTTGACTTGAGCCTTCCCTATGTCCAGCGGCGGTCCTTCTCCTCGCAACGGATTGGAGGGAGAGAGGGAGGGACGGAAGGAAGGAAGGCGGGCGAAGGGGCGGCAGCCATGGCCACGGCCCTCGCGAGCGCGCTCCTCCTCTGCGCTGCATTCGCGGGTGTCGCTCTCTCCGCACGTACGGCTCCCGCCCGCCCTCTCTCGTCCTCTCCTTCCGTCTCTTGTCTCCATCTGACTGTTTTACAGATCTGTGCTTCTATCACAACACTGCTGTGATTTTTTTTCCTCGATCGTTTCCTTTCCGATGCTTCACCATTCTTCATTCTGATGTTTTGGGAATGATTTCAAGTTGAAATTTCTCCTAGAATGCTCTTTCCAAGTGGATTGGTTTCATTCAGTACTTTCCCTTCTACCAGCTACGCAACAGATGCATTGCTCTTCCACATATTTCCGATCTTCATCTTTTTGGTGATGCAGCACTTACTCCTCCGACGGCCTTCACCTATGTGGGGTTCAACGCCAGCCAACCGCCCATCATGCAAGGCAACACACGAATCGTTGGCAGCAGCCTGCAGCTTACAGGCATGGTCCAAGCCGTATCTGGCAATGCATTCCATCCGGATCAGGTGACCTTGCTCCGAGAAACAACGACTGGAGGTTGCCAAGCAGCTTCGTTTAAGGCGAGGTTCTCATTTCTCATCTCCAACAACTTTACTTTCTGTCACGGGGATGGCCTTACTTTCAATTTTGTTGCTTCTAATGCGGACTTGAGCAAGATTGGGTTAGACACAGGCTCGAGCCTCGGGTACTCGTACGAAGGATCGACCGAAGTTGGTTCCATAGCAGTCGCATTTGACACGGCCTCAAATCCAGAGAACAATGATCCTGATGGAAGACATGTTGGAATACTTGAAAACCTGAATCTCACGACTATCGCATCTGGAACTACTTCCCTCCTTGACGACTTGTCGCCAACCTCGACGAAGTATGCATGGGTGCAATACAACAGCGATACCAGCAAGTGGTCCATATTTTTGAGCGATGGCGACAGCAAGCCTGCTGACCCCGTCCTCAGCTACACCAAGTCCCTTTGCAGCATCCTTCGGCCGCCCAACTGTGCGGACTGCGCCGATGTGACGTCGGCCTTCGTTGGATTCACCGCTTCAACGGGATATTGCTATGATGCTCATCAGATTTTGTCGTGGAGCTTTGAGAGCAGCTGGACAGGTGCGCTGCCTACTCCTTCATCTCCACGAGAGATTCTTGCCATGATTGAGAACTGCGATAGAGGAAGGCTCTATGCCTTCAAGTAGTTTTCCTCTCACTTTGTTTGGTAGCATTGAAAGAAGATGATATTTTAAGACTTAGCAGTCCTGAGAGACGGGGATCAATGCATAAAAGTACTCATGAAGGCACCGTGCGTGGTTTACTCGTTATTTTTCGTGTTCAGCGTAAACTTTCAGGAATGAACTAAACACTCGTATTATGTGTATCTAATGTGTTGATTATGAGTCATAGTATGTAGTCACTAGTCTTGAACAGCAAAAACTCATTATCTCTCTTCCACTTATTTCCGATCTTCATCTTTTTGGTGATGCAGCACTTACTCCGACGGCCTTCACCTATGTGGGGTTCAACGCCAGTCAACCGCCCATCATGCAAGGCAACACAGGAATCGTTGGCAGCAGGCTGCAGCTTACAGACATGGTCCAAGCCGTATTTGGCAATGCATTCCATCCGGATCAGGTGACCTTGCTCCGAGAAACAACGACTGGAGGTTGCCAAGCAGCTTCGTTTAAGGCGAGGTTCTCATTTCTCATCTCCAACAACTTCACTTTCTGTGACGGGGATGGCCTTACTTTCAATTTTGTTGCATCCAATGCGGACTTGAGCAAGATTGGGTTCGTCAGAGGCTCGAGCCTCGGGTACTCGTACCCAGGATCGACCACAGTTGGTTCCATAGCAGTCGCATTTGACACGCTCTCAAATCCAGAGTTCAATAATCCTGATGGCAGTCATGTTGGAATACTTGAAAATCTGAATTTCACGACTATCGCATCTGGAACTACTTCCCTCCTTGCAGACTTGTCGCCAACCTCGACGAAGTATGCATGGGTGCAATACAACGGCGATACCAGCAAGTGGTCCATATTCTTGAGCGATGCCGACAGCAGGCCTGCTGACCCCGTCCTCAGCTACACCAAGTCCCTTTGCAGCATCCTTCGGCCGCCCAACTGTGCGGACTGCGCCGATGTGACGTCGGCCTTCGTTGGATTCACCGCTTCAACGGGATATTGCTATGATGCTCATCAGATTTTGTCGTGGAGCTTTGAGAGCAGCTGGACAGGTGCGTTGCCTAATCCTTCATCTCCACGAGAGATTCTTGCCATGATTGAGAACTGAGATAGAGGAAGGCTCTCGGCCTTCAAGTAGTCTTTCTCTCACTTTGTTTGGTAGCATTGAAAGAACATGATATTTTAAGTCTTAGTAGTCCTGAGAGATGGGGATCAATGCATAAGAGTACTCATGAAGGCACCGTGCTGATATTTTAAGTCTTAGTAGTCCTGAGAGATGGGGATCAATGCATAAAAGTACTCATGAAGGCACCGTGCGTGGTTTACTCGTTTTTTTTCGTGTTGAGCGTAAACTTTCAGGAATGAAGTAAACACTCGTATTATGTGTATGCAATGTGTTGATTATGAGTCATAGTAGGTAGTCACTAGTCTTGAACAGCAAAAACTCATTATCTCTTCCACTTATTTCCGATCTTTATCTTTTTGGTGATGCAGCACTGACTCCGACGGTCTTCACGTATGTGGGTTTCAACGCCAGTCATCCTCCCACCATGCAAGGCAACATAGGAATTGTTGGCAGCAGGCTGCAGCTTACAGGCATGGTGCAATCCGTATCTGGCAATGCATTCCATCCGGAACAGGTGAACTTGCTCCGAGAAACAACGACTGGAGGTTGCCAAGCAGCGTCGTTCAGGGCGAGGTTCTCGTTTCTCATCTCCAACAACTTCACTTTCTGTGACGGGGATGGCCTTACTTTCACTTTTGTTGCTTCCAATGCGGACTTGAGCAAGATTGGGTCCGTCACAGGCGGGACCCTCGGGTACTCGTACGAAGGATCGACCACAGTTGGTTCCATAGCAGTCGCATTTGACACGGTCTCAAATTCAGACAACAATGATCCTGATGGAAGACATGTTGGAATACTTGAGAACCTGAGTTTCACAACTATCGCATCTGAAACTACGTCCCTCCTTGACGACTCATCGCCAACCTCGACGAAGAATGCATGGGTGCACTACAACGGCGATACCAGTCAGTGGTCCATATTCTTGAGCGATGGCGACAGCAAGCCTGCTGACCCCGTCCTCAGCTACACCAAGTCCCTTTGCAGCATCCTTCGGCCGCCCAACTGTGCGGACTGCGCCGATGTGACGTCTGCCTTCGTTGGATTCACCGCTTCAACGGGGTACTGCTATG
>CM074818.1:1647940-1665440 GCA_037447605.1 Zygnema circumcarinatum
TGATGCAGCACTGACTCCGACGGTCTTCACGTATGTGGGTTTCAACGCCAGTCATCCTCCCACCATGCAAGGCAACATAGGAATTGTTGGCAGCAGGCTGCAGCTTACAGGCATGGTGCAATCCGTATCTGGCAATGCATTCCATCCGGCTCAGGTGACCTTGCTCCGAAATAAAACAACTGGAGGTTGCCAAGCAGCTTCTTTAAAGGTGAGGTTCTCGTTCCTCATTTTCAACGACTTCACTTTCTGTGATGGAGATGGCCTTACTTTCACTTTTGTTGCTTCCAATGCGGACTTGAGCAAGATTGGGTCCGTCACAGGCGGGACCCTCGGGTACTCGTACGAAGGATCGACCACAGTTGGTTCCATAGCAGTCGCATTTGACACGGTCTCAAATTCAGACAACAATGATCCTGATGGAAGACATGTTGGAATACTTGAGAACCTGAATTTCACAACTATCGCATCTGAAACTACGTCCCTCCTTGACGACTTGTCGCCAACCTCGACGAAGTATGCATGGGTGCAATACAACGGCGATACCAGCAAGTGGTCCATATTTTTGAGCGATGGCGACAGCAAGCCTGCTGACCCCGTCCTCAGCTACACCAAGTCCCTTTGCAGCATCCTTCGGCCGCCCAACTGTGCGGACTGCGCCGATGTGACGTCTGCCTTCGTTGGATTCACCGCTTCAACGGGGTACTGCTATGATGCGCATCAGATTTTGTCGTGGAGCTTTGAGAGCAGCTGGAGAGGTGCGTTGCCTACTCCCTCATCTCCACGAGAGATTCTTGCCATGATTGAACACTGAGGTAGAGGAAGGTTCTCGGCCTTCAAGTAGTCCTTCTCTCACTTTGTTTGGTGGCATTGAAAGAAGATGATATTCTAAGACTTAGCAGTCCTGAGAGATGGGGATCAATGAATAAAAGTACTCATAAGGGCATCGTGCGTGGTTCTCTCGTTTTTTTTCGGTTTGAGCGTAAACTTTCAGGAATGAAGTTAGCACTCGTATTTTTTGCATGCAATGTGTTGATTATGAATCATACTAGGTAGTCACTAGTCTTGAACAACAAAAACTCATTTTTTTACGGCATAAGGGAACGTGTGATAGCGCATCGGACGGCAGTGCGTTACAGTGGGATGCTTTCCTGCTTGTTTTCTTTCACATGCGCTTGAACTGTAGGGTTTTACGATTACATTATAAAGATTATCAAATATTTGTAAATGTACTCCTTTATTCTATTCTCTTTCCCCCTCTCATGTCATCTTCTTTTTTTTAATGTCGTTCGTAAATGTACATCCGTCACTAAGATGATCCAACCGAGCTAGGAAACTTTTGTTTTAAGCACTGAAATCTTTAACATCTTTAAGCAGGTAGTTGTATAATGGTTATAATCTTACTTAGTTTACTTTTTGTGGCACCTCCTCCACCACCTTCACCGCCTCCACCTTGCCGGCCGCCTCCTCCTCCACCACCAACTCCTCGTAAGAATACTTGGTTTTTTCTACCTTTCTCCGCATATGGTTGACTGTTTTCCAAGGCTTCCAACTGCGACATGTTCACTCCGTTCTACCGATAGAATCAGCAAATTCCTTATTTTAGGCCAAAAACTTGTCGTACATTACCAAAACTTTTAGAGTCTGTGGATTATGTAAGTTTGACGTCACACTTGTTCCTTCACGAATTACGTTCCAGCTCATGATTGATCTCAGATGTGATGCAAAAATTCTTCGCCCGCTTCTGGCCACGCATGTGATCGTGTCTACACGTTTCAAGCAATCCATGCTTGCGTTATTTGCACGCTTTGAATAGTCCACATTCACATCTCCTCATATTTAGCCACCTTGTGATGCAGCTCTCACCACCACTTTCTCCTTCTTCTTCTTTCTTTTTTTTCTTCTTTCTCCTTTTTTCTTTGCACCAGCAGCACCAGCAGCACCACCACCACCAGCAGCAGAAGCACCACCAGCAGCAGCAGCAGCAGCATCAACAACAGTAACAGCAACAGCACCAGCAACACCAGCAGCAGAAAATTCAGCAACAACAACACCAGCAGCAGAAGCACCAACAACAACAACACCAGCAGCAGAAGGATCAGCAACAACAACACCAGCAGCAGAAGGATCAGCAACAGCAACACCAGCAGCAGAAGGATCAGCAACAACAACACCAGCAGCAGAAGGACCAGCAACAACAACACCAGCAGCAGAAGGATCACCAACAACAACACCAGCAGCAGAAGGATCACCAACAACAACACCAGCAGCAGAAGCACCAACAACAACAACACCAGCAGCGAAGGATCAGCAACAGCAACACCAGCAGCAGAAGCACCAGCAACAACAACACCAGCAGCAAAAGCACCACCAGCAGCAGCAGCAGCAGTACCAATAGCAGTAACAGCAGCAGCACCAGCAGCAGTGTTAGTAGCAGCAGGAGGAGCAACAGCAGCAGCAACAGCAGCAACACCAGCAGAATCAATAGCAGTAACAGCAGCAGCACCAGCAACAGCACCAGCAACAGCAACACCAGCAGCAGAAGGATCAGCAACAACAACAACAACACCAGCAGCAGAAGGATCATCAACAACAACACCAGCAGCAGAAGCACCAACAACAACAACACCAGCAGCAGAAGCACCAACAACAACAACACCAGCAGCAGAAGGATCAGCAACAACAACACCAGCAACAGAAGGATCAGCAACAACAACACCAGCAGCAGAAGGACCAACAACAACAACACCAGCAGCAGAAGGATCAGCAACAACAACACCAGCAGCAGAAACACCAGCAACAACAACACCAGCAGCAGAAGGATCAGCAACAGCAACACCTACAGCAGAAGGATCAGCAACAACATTACCAGCAGCAGAAGCACCAGCAACAACAACACCAGCAGCAGAAGGATCAGCAACAACAACACCAGCAGCAGAAGGATCAGCAACAACAACACCAGCAGCAGAAGCACCAACGACAACAACACCAGCAGCAGAAGGATCAGCAACAACAACAACAACACCAGCAGCAGAAGGATCAGCAACAGCAACACCAGCAGCAGAAGGATCAGCAACAACAACACCAGCAACAGAAGCACCAGCAACAACAACACCAGCAGCAGAAGGACCAGCAGCACCTGAAGCAACACCAGCACCAGCAGCAGATGCAGATGCAGCACCAAAAGTAGATGCATCAGCACCATCAGCAGAAGGACCAGCAACACCTGAAGCAGCACCAGCAGCAGAAGCACCATCAACAACAACACCAGCAGCAGAAGGATCAGCAACAACAACACCAGCAGCAGAAGGATCAGCAACAACAACACCAGCAGCAGAAGCACCAGCAACAACAATACCAGCAGCAGAAGGATCAGCAACAACAACACCAGCAGCAGAAGGACCAGCAACACCTGAAGCAGCACCAGCACCAGCAGCAGATGCAGCACCAAAAGTAGATGCATCAGCACCATCAGCAGAAGGACCAGCAGCATCTGAAGCAGCACCAGCACCAGCAGCAGATGCAGCACCAAAAGTAGATGCATCAGCACCATCAGCAGAAGGACCAGCAACACCTGAAGCAGCACCAGCACCAGCAGCAGATGCAGCACCAAAAGTAGATGCATCAGCACCATCAGCAGAAGGACCAGCAACACCTGAAGCAGCACCAGCACCAGCAGCAGATGCAGCACCAAAAGTAGATGCATCAGCACCATCAGCAGAAGGACCAGCAACACCTGAAGCAGCACCAGCACCAGCAGCAGATGCAGCACCAAAAGTAGATGCATCAGCACCATCAGCAGAAGGACCAGCAACACCTGAAGCAGCACCAGCACCAGCAGCAGATGCAGCACCAAAAGTAGATGCATCAGCACCATCAGCAGAAGGACCAGCAGCATCTGAAGCAGCACCAGCACCAGCAGCAGATGCAGCACCAAAAGTAGATGCATCAGCACCATCAGCAGAAGGACCAGCAACACCTGAAGCAGCACCAGCACCAGCAGCAGATGCAGCACCAAAAGTAGATGCATCAGCACCATCAGCAGAAGGACCAGCAGCATCTGAAGCAGCACCAGCACCAGCAGCAGATGCAGCACCAAAAGTAGATGCATCAGCACCATCAGCAGAAGGACCAGCAACACCTGAAGCAGCACCAAAAGTAGATGCATCAGCACCATCAGCAGAAGGACCAGCAACACCTGAAGCAGCACCAGCACCAGCAGCAGATGCAGCACCAAAAGTAGATGCATCAGCACCATCAGCAGAAGGACCAGCAACACCTGAAGCAGCACCAGCACCAGCAGCAGATGCAGCACCAAAAGTAGATGCATCAGCACCATCAGCAGAAGGACCAGCAGCATCTGAAGCAGCACCAGCACCAGCAGCAGATGCAGCACCAAAAGTAGATGCATCAGCACCATCAGCAGAAGGACCAGCAACACCTGAAGCAGCACCAGCACCAGCAGCAGATGCAGCACCAAAAGTAGATGCATCAGCACCATCAGCAGAAGGACCAGCAGCATCTGAAGCAGCACCAGCACCAGCAGCAGATGCAGCACCAAAAGTAGATGCATCAGCACCATCAGCAGAAGGATCAGCAACACCTGAAGCAGCACCAGCACCAGCAGCAGATGCAGCACCAAAAGTAGATGCATCAGCACCATCAGCACCAGCAGCAGGACCAGCACAGCATGCAGCACCTGCAGCTCAAAGCAGAAGGACCAGCAACACTGAAGCAGCAGCACCAGCAGCAGATGCAGCACCAAAAGTAGATGCATCAGCACCATCAGCAGAAGGACCAGCAGCATCTGAAGCAGCACCAGCACCAGCAGCAGATGCAGCACCAAAAGTAGATGCATCAGCACCATCAGCAGAAGGACCAGCAACACCTGAAGCAGCACCAGCACCAGCAGCAGATGCAGCACCAAAAGTAGATGCATCAGCACCATCAGCAGAAGGACCAGCAACACCTGAAGCAGCACCAGCACCAGCAGCAGATGCAGCACCAAAAGCATCAGCACCATCAGCAGAAGGACCAGCAACACCTGAAGCAGCACCAGCACCAGCAGCAGATGCAGCACCAAAAGTAGATGCATCAGCACCATCAGCAGAAGGACCAGCAACACCTGAAGCAGCACCAGCACCAGTAGATGCATCAGCACCATCAGCAGAAGGACCAGCAGCATCTGAAGCAGCACCAGCACCAGCAGCAGATGCAGCACCAAAAGTAGATGCATCAGCACCATCAGCAGAAGGACCAGCAACACCTGAAGCAGCACCAGCACCAGCAGCAGATGCAGCACCAAAAGTAGATGCATCAGCACCATCAGCAGAAGGACCAGCAGCATCTGAAGCAGCACCAGCACCACCAGCAGCAGAAGCAGCACCAGCAGCAGAAGGATCAGCAACAACAACACCAGCAGGACCAGCAACACCTGAAGCAGCACCAGCACCAGCAGCAGATGCAGCACCAAAAGTAGATGCATCAGCACCATCAGCAGAAGGACCAGCAGCATCTGAAGCAGCACCAGCACCAGCAGCAGATGCAGCACCAAAAGTAGATGCATCAGCACCATCAGCAGAAGGACCAGCAACACCTGAAGCAGCACCAGCACCAGCAGCAGATGCAGCACCAAAAGTAGATGCATCAGCACCATCAGCAGAAGGACCAGCAGCATCTGAAGCAGCACCAGCACCAGCAGCAGATGCAGCACCAAAAGTAGATGCATCAGCACCATCAGCAGAAGGACCAGAAGGACCAGCAAGCACCTCAGCAGAAGACCAGCACCAGCAGCACCAGCACCAGCAGCAGATGCAGCACCAAAAGTAGATGCATCAGCACCATCAGCAGAAGGACCAGCAGCATCTGAAGCAGCACCAGCACCAGCAGCAGATGCAGCACCAAAAGTAGATGCATCAGCACCATCAGCAGAAGGACCAGCAACACCTGAAGCAGCACCAGCACCAGCAGCAGATGCAGCACCAAAAGTAGATGCATCAGCACCATCAGCAGAAGGACCAGCAACACCTAAAGCAGCACCAGCACCAGCAGCAGAAGCACCAACAACAACAACACCAGCAGCAGAAGGATCAGCAACAACAACACCAGCAGCAGAAGGATCAGCAACAACAACACCAGCAGCAGAAGGATCAGCAACAGCAACACCAGCAGCAGAAGCACCAACAACAGCACCAGACGCACCAGCTTGCTTTCTTACGTGCTTGCGTGCTTGTGGATTAACCTAGTTTGGTTGACATATCGTTGACTGTTTTCCAAGGCTTCCAATTTCAACATGTTCACTACGTATTTTCGATAGAATCAGCATTTTTCTTACTGTAGGCCAAAACGTTCGTACAACACCAAAGATTTTAGAGTTTGTGGATTAAGCATTTGACGTCACACATGTTCCTTCACCAAGTACGTGTCAGCTCATGATTGAACTCAGATGGGATGCACAAAGTCCTATTATAAGTGCTGACCACGCCTGTGAACGTGGCTGCACGTTTCAAGATGTTCATGCTTGCATTATTTGTACAACTCTTGATATTCCGCCTCTTTGTGATGCAGCTCTCACCACCCCCGCAGCCTTCGACTACGCAAGTTTTTACGGTGTCAATCCTTTCATTCAGCAAAGCAATGCAAGAAAGGGGTTTGACGGAAGCTTGATACTAACGGATGCTGACAAAGGACAAGCGGGGGTTGCACTTTATCAGTCTCCCGTCATATTGGCACGTGAAGCGGGTGGGGGTTGCCAAGCAGCCTCCTTTGAGACTAAATTTTCGTCCGTTATCAAAGGAGGAGGATTTTTTGCATGTTATGGGGATGGTTCCACATTCACCATCGTTGCCATCAATGCGGATTTGTACAGCTTTGGAACAGGCAGTGGTTCCACCCTCGCGTTTACCTACACGGCTTCCCCGACAGTGGGCTCAATTGCCGTTAAATTTGACACTAACTCAAATGCAGAGTTACAGGATCCTCCCCCGGAAGAGGATTCTTCGGGGGAACATGTGGGCATACTCAGGGACTTCAACGCCACAACCATTACATCAAGTACAACTTCACTTGTGTCGTCTTCTGGTTCCTTTGACATACTTCCAAAATTCGCTTAGGTGAAATACAACAGTCAAATGAGCCTCTGGTCTATCTTTGTGAGTGCTTCTGATTTCAAGCCTGATTTGCCTCTCTTGACCTACACCGAGTTATTGTGCACAATTCTTCGACCCTCCAAGTGCGGGACGTGTGCGAACGTCTCCTCGGCATTCCTTGGATTCACTGCCGCGACAGGACAAGTCTGCTACAGCAGGCAATTGATTTGGTCATGGTCCTTGTGTAAGTTACTCATCAAGAAACTTACACGAGTGACTGGGCAGTGACTGGGTTTCTCTTTCTGAGTAAATCTTGAGGTAATGTTGTAGATCCTTTGGCGTTACGAAAGCGCTACCCCCGAGATTGTCTACGTGCCTATTTCCTTTTGCAAATTCCTTTTATAGACGATGGTCGCTATTCGGAAGTCTCTTTATCTCGGTTCGGACAAAAGAGCAACATGAAGAGCGACGGTGAAACGGTCCACAGGTCGGACCAGTGGATCAGCAACCATTGGACAACCATTAGATGGCAATGGTTGGATGTCTACTGGTTCGAATGGTTGTTTCAGTCCGGCGCCAATGGTTGGCAACCAGTCTAATGGTTGCTAACCATTGGCATCCACTGCTTCCAAACCATTCGACTGGTTGCCAAACATTGGCATCCACTGGTTCCGAACCATTCGAATGGTTGTTTTGATCCGCGCCAACGGTTGGCAACCAGTCGAATGGTCGGTCTAATGGTCCGACCTGTGAGTCCATTCGTCATGTACTGTTTCTAAAACAACTCGAAATCGGGTAATGCCGGAACGCAACGGGACGGACTCGCGCGACCATGGAACGGGGCCCCTCCCTTCGTGTCCTGGCCGTACGGCGGCCCACGGCACGGGCGGAGACTCGCGGCGGCCGGGCGGGCGGACCGTACAGGCCGCGGCTCGGGAAGGCTGCGAAGGGCCGTTGACCAGTGACCGTTGACCGTCGCGCCGTCGGAGTGACCGACAAAAAAAAGGTGAACTCGATCGCCCTCGCGAGGGCGATGCGCGCAAAAAAGGACATGGGAAAACGACACACTGAAAATCAAAATATTTGTAATATGTTTCAAGAAGTTACACTAAAATGACAGACAAAAATGGAAAAAAAATTGTAATATCTTTAATTTTGTTTTTTTGCCCTCCTCCGGCCGTACCTCGCCCGGTCGCGCCGGTCGCTCCGGTCGCTCCGGTCGCTCCGATCGCTCCGGTCGCTCAGGTCGCCGCCGGTCCCTGCGGAGGGGGACCGTCGTCGGCCGGCACGCGGGAGGCCGCCACGTGGCGCGTGCTGCACAACACGACAAGACGGCAACCGTACGGTCAAGGACCATACGGCAATGCGTACACGTAGCCCTCCGCCGCGCGATGCAGAGCTGCCGATCGGACGGCCGAGCGCGACTCGATCTTCGCCGCCCACCCGGCCGCGTTGACTTGAGCCTTCCCTATTTCTGGCGGCGCCCCATCTCCTCGCGGCGGAAGGGAGGGAGGGAGGGAAGGAAGGCGGGCGAAGGGGAGGCAGCCATGGCCACGGCCCTCGCGAGCGCGCTCCTCCTCTGTGCTGCGTTAGCGAGCGTGGCCGCTCTCTCCACGCGTACGTATCTCGCCCGCCCTCTCTCGCACGTGCCGCAATGCATGGCCGCCTTCTTACTGCCTTGCTGCAACGCCTGCGAATGCAGAAGGAGGGTCTCAATGTCACAGCATTGGGCCAGCAGATGTGTTAGAGATTGCTGTGCGGATTTTTCTGCTTCCGAGCTCGTAGTGAGGCGATGGAGGCAAGGGAGGTCGCAAGGCTGGAAGGAGTGTGCAATGGGAGTTCGGAGTGCTCGTAGAAGTGCTGTTGTCAGTCCTTCTGGCATAGTAAATACGGTGTGAGCGATAGTCTCTTGGATCAATTTACTGTCTACCGCTCTCTCCCTTCCTCCATCTGCCGCCCTTTTCCTTCCTCTATCTTGTCTCTATCTGACTGCTCTACAGAACTTTGCTGCTAAAGCAACACTGCTGTGCTGTTTTTTTCTCCTCGACCGTTTCCTTTCCGAATGCTTCACCAATCGTCATTCGGATTTTTGGGAATGATTCCAAGTTTGAATTTCTCACAGAAAGCTCTGCCCAAGTGGATTAGTTCTATTCAGTACTCTCCCTTCTACCAGCTACGAAACAGATGCATTGCTCTTCCACTTATTTCCGGTATTCTACATATTTTTGGTGATTCAGCACTTACTCCTCCAACGGTCTTCACTTATGCGGGTTTCAACGGCAGCCAACCGCCCATCACGCAAGGCAACACAACAATCGTTGGCAGCAGGCTGCAGCTTACAGACGAATTCCAAGCCGTATCTGGCAATGCATTCCATCCGGATCAGGTGACCTTGCTCCGAAAAAAAACGACTGGAGGTTGCCAAGCAGCTTCGTTTAAGTCGAGGTTCTCGTTTCTCATTTCCAACAACTTCACTTTCTGTGACGGAGATGGTCTTACTTTCACTTTTGTTGCTTCCAATGCGAACTTAAGCAACATTGGGTTAGTCCTTGGCGGGAGCCTCGGGTACTCGTACGAAGGATCGGCCAAAGTTGGTTCCATAGCCGTTGCATTCGACACGTTCCCCAATTCTGAGTTAAATGACCCTGATGGAAGACATGTTGGAATACTTGAAAATTTGAACTTTACGACTGTTAAAGCAAAAACTACGTCCCTCCTTGACGACTTGTCGCCAACCTCGACGAAGTATGCGTGGGTGCAATACAACGGCGATACCAGCAAGTGGTCCATATTTTTGAGCGATGGCGACAGCAGGCCTGCTGACCCCGTCCTCAGCTACACCAAGTCCCTTTGCAGCATCCTTCGGCCGCCCAACTGTACGGACTGCGCCAATGTGACGTCGGCCTTCGTTGGATTCACCGCTTCAACGGGGTACTGCTATGATGCTCATCAGATTTTGTCGTGGAGCTTTGAGAGCAGCTGGACGGGTGCGTTCCCTCCTCCCTCATCTCCACGAGAGCCGTCAGAGTCCGTTTGATGCTTGCCATGATTGAGCACTGATCTTGAGGAAGGCTCTCCGCCTTTAAGAAGACTTTCTCTCACTTTACGTGTGGTTTGGTGGCAAGGAAGCAAGATTATAGTTTAAGACTTAGCAGTCCTGAGAGATGGGCATGAATGCGTAAAATTACCTGTTAAAGCACCGTGAGTGGTTCTTTCGTTATTGTTCGTGTTATGCGTGGACTTTCAAGAATTAAGTAAATACTCGTATTATGCGTATGCAATGTGTTGATTATGAGTCATAGGAAGTAGTCACTGAACTTGAACAGTAAACGTGCATGGCACAAGCAAAAGTGTGAAAGCGTATCTGACGGCAGTGCGTTACGGTCGGATGTTTTCCTGCTAGTACTGCAGGGTTACATAATCGCATTTAAAGGAACATCTCATATTTGTAAAGGTTCTCCTTTGTTTTAAACTGTTGCCACGACTTTTCGTGTGCAGCATTCAAGTCGCCCCCCCCCGCTCCACCTTCGCCACCTCCGCGCCGTAAGTGGAACTATTCTCTTTCCCCCTCGTCATGTCATCTCCTTTTTTTTAATGTCGTTTGTAAATACACCATTTCCGTCTCTAACACGTCACAATCGAGCTAAAAACTTCGATTCTACGCAATGAAATCTTTTTTATCTTCGAGCAGCTGCTTGCTTTATGAGCTTATATCAAGTTTAATTTTTGTTGCAGCTCCGCCACCTTCCCCACCTCCTCCACCCCCCCCACCACCTTCACCACCTCCTCCGCCACCTTCACCACCTTCACCGCCTCCACCTCCCCGGCCGCCTTCTCCACCCCCAACTCCGCGTAAGAATACTTGGTTTCTTCTCCCTTTCTCTGCATATGGTCGGCTTTTTTCCAAGACTTCCAATTGCAACACGTTCACGACGTATTAATGTTAGAACCAGCAATTTCCTTACTGTAGGCCGAAAACGTTCGTACAGCACCAAAGCTTTTAGAGTTTGTGGATTAAGCAAATTTGACGTCACAAATGTTCCTTCACCTATTACGTGCTGATCACGCCTGTGAATGTGTCTATACGTTTCAGGCTGTTCATGCTTGCGTTATCTGCACGCCTTGAATATTCCACATTCACAACTCTTGATATTCCGCCACTTTGTGATGCAGCTCTCACCACCCCCGCAGCCTTCGCCTTCTCAAGTTTTGTTTCGAGCACTCCACTCATTCTGAAAGGCAATGCGACAATTGCGTCTGATGCAAGCTTGGTACTTACGGATGCTGGACAAGGACTAGCGGGGGTGGCACTTTATCGGTCTCCCGTCACATTGACGCGAAAAGCGGGTGGGGGTTGCCAAGCAGCCTCTTTTAAGACTTCATTTTCGTTCATTGTCGAAGAGAACGGTTTTGGATGTAATGGGGACGGCTTCACATTCAGCATCGTTGCCTCCAATGCGGATTTGTACAGCTTTGGAACAGGCAGTGGTTCCACACTCGCGTTTACCTACACGGCTTCTCCGACAGTGGGCTCAATTGCCGTTAAATTTGACACTTTCCAAAATGAAGAGTTTAAGGATCCTCCGGGGGAACACGTGGGCATACTCAGGGACTTTAACGCCACTACCATTAAATCGCAAATTACTTCAATTGTGTCCAATCCTGACTACTACCAAGGCTACGACGGTTACCATTACTATCCGAAATTTGCTTGGGTGGAATACAACAGTCCAACGAGCCTCTGGTCTATCTTTGTGAGTGATTTTGATTCAAAGCCCGCTTCGCCTCTCTTGACCTACACCAAGTCCCTGTGCACAATTCTTCGACCCTCCAAGTGCGGGACGTGTGCGAAGGTCGACTCGGCATTCCTTGGCTTCACTGCCGCGACAGGAGCGTGCTACAACAGGCAATCGATTTTGTCGTGGAACTTTGCGAGCTCGTGGCCCGGTAAGCTTCTTTATCAAGAACATGTGACTGGATTGGATTCAGTTCATTGGATCAGGGGGTATGACGGACGGACTTGAAAAGTGCTTGGTTTTTGAATAGCTTTAATCCGGTCCAACGTCCTTGAAATGTACTCACAATACAGACCACCTGGGGCACACCAACCTTCGACCAGACCAGCATGTCATTTTTCAAAAATACTCAAGTTCAATCGTTTCTTGTTTGCTGTCGATGTTGCGATATCAAAAAGTTGAAATTACCAAAGGAGGGCGTTTTGCATGATTTGAACCTGCTATTCCTCCAGAACTGTGCCATTGCCAATTTATTCTGTAACAGTGCTCTGATACTCTACTTTGAGATCGTGCAGCGACTGCGCCTCCCCCTCCCCGCCGCCCTCCCCCTTCCCGGCGCCCTCCTCCTCGCCGCCCTCCCCCTGCACGGCCGCCTCCACGCCGCCCGAACCCTCCGCCTGCGAGAGCTCCTTAGACCAACCTGGATGGATGGCTCAGATTGGTTGGTTGGCCCGTTTGCTTAGTTGGTTGGTTGGTTGGTTGGCTCGTTAGTTGGTTGGTTGACATGGGAGTTCATTTTGGGCCGTTATGAGGAGGATTCAGTGCAACTTTCGTGAACTGAGGGTCTCTAAGTCATATGACGACAGTAGTGATCTTTGATTGCAGTAGGTTTTTATGATGGTGGGAAACTGAGTATTAAGCGTTGGAGGTAGAGTGCTGGCTCTGGGCGGAGTGATGGAACCGCTCGTGTGTCAGCCTCAATTATGTGTCTGCATGGCGGGTTTGTGTTCAATAATGACGTTTTCTAGTATCCCCTTCACGTTAAACGGTAGCTAAGCTTGCGCTTTTATGTTTCAGAACCTAGTTTGCAATATGAAATGCAGAGTTGAAACTGATGATCCTCATCTTTTTTAGAAAGAAAAAACGAAAAGATCTGTGATACTCTCTTGACCTTGTACACACTTTACAGCATGCATCTATTCTACGCCACTGATCTTTACAATGCGGATATGGTTGTGGCTGATCGTCAACTCACCACACGCTCTCTCCAATCAGTGGCGGGTCTACGGTCTTCTTTGTGAGAGCGTAACCTCCCCTCAGAATTTGAAACGCTCGTCGGCACTGAACGCCCTTGATGTGGCATTAGGGCGTGTCGAGTTATTAGTAGTGCTAAAAACGAGGTTACTAAGTACTAAAATTCATGGCGATCTCAAACCTAAGCCGACCCGACCCGAAGTCAAGTGTTGGTCAGTCCGCGGGTCAATGTTGCGGCGATTGACCTGCACGGTTTACTCCAAAAGGGCACTTCTTCGAACGATGTTGTTCGCACCCGAAAGCGGCGCCGACCAGGGAATGGCGAAAATCGCGTCATCGTTGGATCTTTTCTGCACACGTGGCGAGCCGTAATTGGTGGCGAATGTTGAAAGTTTTTTTTAGCATAACCGCACCACGAACGGAGGGCGGCCCTCACTTTGAGTTTGTCGCAACTTCGCCCTCGCGCGGGCCGTGACATGACATGACGTGACACACCCCAAATCTCGTTTCGACACGTGATTTGGTCGAGACATTTCGTACAGTACGAATAAGTACAGTACGGGAACATACCATACAGTGGGGGGTCCTCATATTTTCCACCCTGTACAGTGCGCTCCCAAGAAATTCGCCCCGATTTTGCCGAAACCACCTTTTTGTACAGAAAATGATACAGCGGCCCCACTTTTTGGATATCGGCGCCCCCTTTTGGGAAAAAATGTACTTTTTTTTTTTGGCTAATCACCCCCCCCCCTTGGATCTTTCGGGAGGAGAGATCTTGTAGACAATCGGACCCCGCGCCTCGCGCGCAGGATCCGACCGTGCACCGACGTACGGCGCCGCGCATCGCGGCGTGGCCCGCGAGATGCGGCGAGCCTACGGAAAAGTTGTCCTCACCTGACCCGTTTGGGTCAAGGGTTGCCACGTGGCAGTCTGCCATTGGACAGCTCTGCTGCGGGTCCCCCATGCCGATACAGTGGACCCCCATAATATTTTCCACCTTGTACAGTGCGTCCCCAAGAAATTCGCCCCGATTTTGACGAAACCACTTTTTTGTACGGTAACTCAATGTTAACGTATTAGGGGTGTTAACCTTACCTGACCTATTCTCCAATACAAAATCTGTTAATCGAAACGGATTTCAAACATGGGTCACGCTTTTACGCTGTACGGTAAGTACGAATAAAATCTAAGTCGTACGGTATACGTACGGCGCCAATAGGAGCTCGTGTATCTAAATCACGGTACGATACGATACGATACGATACGTACAAACAGACATGAACTCTAACATAATACCGCTCGCCTATTGGTAACATGGACCTTATATTTGCAAATTACAATATTTTCGCCCAGTATTTGCCGAAACCATGGCGAAAATATTATGGGGGTCCACTGTATCGGCATGGGGGACCGGCAGCAGGGTTGTCCAATGGAAGACTGCCACGTGGCAACCTCTGACCCAAAAGAGTCAGGTGAGGACAACGTTTCCGTAGGCTCGCCGCATCTCACGGGCCACGCCGCGATGCGCGGCGCCGTACGTCGGTGCACGGTCGGATCCTCCTCCCGAAAGATCCAAGGGGGGGGATGATTAGCCAAAAAAAAAAGTACATTTTTCCCCAAAAGGGGGCGCCGATATCCAAAGAGTGGGGCCGCTGCATCATTTTCCTTTTGTACGGTAACTCTGTGTTACCCGTACTATTTGTACTATTCGTACTATTCGTACTGGCCGTACTATCCGTACTTGCTGTACTAGCCGTTACGGGCTTAAGCAAAACAAACCGAATCTTCCCGCAAGTGCCGCCGTAAGAGGCGCTCGCTCCTCTCTCCTTCACCTTGGCTTCGATACGGCACAATACGATACGATACTACACGATACGTAACGATACATAACGATACGATACGGTATTAAACGATACGATGTGTACGAACAAACATGAACTCTAACATAACACCGCCCGCCTATAGGTAACACGAACCTTATATTTGCAAAATCAATATTTTCGCCCCTTTTTGGCCAATACCATGGCGAAAATATGAGGACCCCCCACTGTAACTGTACGGCAAGGCCCATGGAGATGGCCCCCCATGAGCCCATGAGGGGATGCATCTGGTAGGGGCACTCTTCTTAAGGTTAGGGCTACCCTCTGCGAGATAAAGCGCACCATCTGAAAGGTAGGGACACATCCACAGGGATCTAGCCGCACCTGTCAAGAGGCCATAGGCGGAGGGGTAGGAGGGAAGGGTATGGGGAGTGGGTCTGGACGGTGGAATAAATAACTAAATAAATAATAAATAACCCGAGAATAAATAACTGTGTAGCATCTAAGATTCCAAAACCCTGTGTGGTACCTTAGGCTCAAAGTGAAAGGGTTTTGCAGGATATGGGCACTGCAAGCGGAGTGAGGATTTGAGAGGATTGCTGCGCTGTGTGTGGCAAGGGGTGAGTGGTCGTGTCATGTCGTTTTGTGTGAGGATGTATCTGACATGCGCAGCAGTGCTGACCTCAACGCAGATGTGCATGTGAGTGTTGCTGTAGCTGTGGGTCTCATTCTGCTGCTATCTAAACCTACTGCAACGCTTTCTCAAACCCTAACCCTAACCATGACCCTGACCTTAAGCCTAACCCTAACCCTAACCCTAACCCTGACCTAAGCCTGACTCTGACGCGGACCCTGACCCAACCCTGACCCTAAGCCTAACCATAAACCTAACCCTGATCCTGATTCTGATCCTGACCCTGACCCTAATACAAACCCTAACCCTAACTCTAACCCTAACCCTAACCCTAACAATAACCCTGGCCCTAACCCTAACCCTACCCCTAACCCTAACCCTAACCCTAACAATAACCCTGGCCCTAACCCTAACCCTACCCTTAACCCCAACCCTAACCCTAACAATAACCCTGGCCCTAACCCTAACCCTAACCCTACCCCTAACCCTAACAATAACCCTGGCCCTAACACTAACCTTACCCCTAACCCTAACAATAACCCTGGCCCTAACCCTAACCCTACCCCTAGCCCTAACCCTATCCCTAACAATAACCCTGGCCCTAACCCTTACCCTAACCCTAAACCTAATCTTAAACCTGACCCTGGCCCTAACCCTGACCCTGACCCTGACACTAGCCCTGACCCTAAGCCTAACCTTAACCCTAACGCTTACCCGAAGCCTAACCCTAACCCTGACTCGGACCCTAACCCTAAACCTAACCCTGACCCTGTATGCGTTGTATTTGGGGGATTTAGCCGACTAAATTCTCGTTATTGGTGACTGGCAACAGGAGTGGCAGGGTGGAGAAGATTCACTCCCTTCTTATGGATGCAAGTACCGCTTTTGTCCCCGTTCCATGCGTAAGCTTTCTCTTTAATCACTTATCGATGCAGGATCTCGAGTAAAGTCACTTGAAAAAATTCTAGTCCTTAAGGTTTTTGTAATGTTGGCTTCATCTGACGGCATGAAGGCTAGCCTGTAGGGATACAGGATGACAGTGAAGCACAACCACCACCATTCAAGCTGCTGCATCGCAATGTATACGTGCAACGAAGGTTAGTGAATTCCCTCCCAATTCTCTAGTTTTCTCTCACTCGCTCCTTTCTCCCCCCTTCTTCCCTCCCCCTCCCCCTCCCCCCCCCTTCCCCCGACACTGTCGAAAGCATATCCAAACGATGGAGGGCAATGATGAGCAATGATGTATACATGATGTTGGACAATGTGATGGTAATTTTGACACTTTCAAGTCAAGCAATGTGATGTTGACCCATGGGCCATATTGTGCTTTTTTTGGGCCATGTGTGTGGTGCAGCCATCGCGTCCTGGACGGTGACGAGGTGTCGATATGCGAATGCAAGTATTCGCCCTCCGATTCTGAGAGCGCGTGCGGACCGGACCGCTGCATCAACGCTTTGCTCAACACGGAGTGCACGCCCGGGTACTGCCCGTGCGGAGATAGGTGTCTTAATCAGGTGGACTCTCTCTCTTTCTCTCTCTACCTTTCTCTCTCTCTCTCACTCTCTCTCTCTCTACCTTTCTCTCTCTCTCTTTCTCTCTTTCTCTCTTTCTCTCTTTCTCTCTCTCCCTCTCTTTCGCTTTCTCTCTCTCTTTCCGTTTATCGAACGTGGCGTTTGGGAAATCAGAACTGATGGCAAGAGGTAGCTACACTATGCTTTTTTTTTCACTCCTTTGGCAAGAGTGAACCTCGAGGGGTCCTTGAGAGTGGGAAGCAGGGAGAAAAGGAAGGGAAGAAAGGGGAGAGAGTGCGAGAAAGGAAGCGAGAGAAAGAGAGAGAGAGACTGATTGCAGGTCTGTCTCTACTTGCATTGTGCAGCGATTCCAGCGTTGTGAATATCCGCAAACAAAGATTGTGCGGACTCCCGGACGGGGGTGGGGCCTCTTCGCTGCAGAAGATATAAAGGTCCAAAA
>CM074818.1:1681971-1716116 GCA_037447605.1 Zygnema circumcarinatum
GGGAGGGGAGGGGAGGGGAGCGGCCGGGAGGGGAGGGCGAGGGAGGACAGGGCAAGGGAGGGGAGGGGAGGGGAGCGGGCGGGAGGGGAGGGCGGGGGAGGACAGGGCAGGGGAGGGTGGGGAGGGGAGGGGAGGGGACGGGAGGGGCAGGAAAAAGATTTCCTCCCGAAATATTCAAAACAGGGGGGGTAACCAAAACGGGCAGCCAAATTTTTCAAAAGGGGGGGTGCAAAAGCCAAAATGGGGGACTGCAGTAGAATTATCCAATTATTAGGGTGGAAAATATTAAGGGGGGAAAACTTTCATTAAGGGGGGGTACTGTATGGCTATTGTACTACTCCAAATACTGTGCTACCGTCATGGCAAACACAGGCTATCGTGGTACGCGGTTTTTGTTGGTCGGACCATTGGATCGGCAACCATTGGACAACCACTGAATGGCAATGGTTGGACGATCCAATGGCTCGCAACCATTGCAATGGTTGGCAATAACTAGGTGCAACCAATGTTGAATCCAATGGTTGGCAACCATTGCAATGGTTGATCCGTTCTAGGGCCACATCCGATAGGGCCACAGCCGACAGGGCCACAGCCGAAAGGACCACAGCCAATAGGGCCACATCCAATTGGCCGATAGGGCCGCAACTACTAGGGCCACAGCTGATAGGGCCACACAGCCAATAGGGCCGCTGCGTACGAACCTCCTAAGCGCACCCCCTAAGGCATAATCCAATCAAACCTGGCCACGTCAGCGACTGACTATCTGGCAACCATTGTTGAAGTATGTGCTTTTAACGTCTCCAGAATCAAATTGCAGGTGCAGACGTGCCACGTGGCAAATTGCGCCGTGGCACCACCCCCTCATTGGCCCGTTCTGTCCAATTTGTTTTGTGTCCCTATGCCCAGAGTCCAAAGTTTCCGGAACCGCAAGGCCACGTGGCAACTTTTCCCACGTTTCTATCTCTCATTGGCCCATTTTCGTATGTGCCCCCACCGTCGCTAGAATCTCAACCGTGAATTCCAAGGTTAAATGTGGCCTGATACGTGGCATGTGGTGCCATGCGGCGCACCTCCATTGCTCCATACCCTCCAAATGTATGTGTTCCCACCGCGACCGTGTCCAGCTTGTCCCTACGGTCAAGTGCAGCCCTGCCACGTGACACATATTGTCACGTGGCATCCCACCATTCGCCCACTTCACTCAAACAAAAAAAATTTGCCTGTGCCCCTTCCGTTCCCTTGTCCAGCTCGGATCCATGTAGTCCAGTGCGGCATTGAAACGTGTCCATGTCACCATGTGGCAGTTCCCCATTGGCCCGTTTCCTCCCATGCCTGTGTCCCCACCGCCTTCACTGTCCAGCTCGGACGAGTGCGGTGGCCGCCAGGCGCCGCGCGGCGCCGCCTGAGGGAGGCGGCCGCCGCGCTGCCATGGCCAGGGCGGGGCCATGGCGGGGGGAGGGCCATGGACAGGGACAGGGCAGGGGCCATGGCCATGTGCCGGCACAAGGCCTGGGAAGGGGGCTGAAAGGAGAGGGAGCAGGGAGGGGCAGAAGAGCTTGCAAGAGCTTGGCGGCGAGTCGGAGGGTGTTGCAAGAAGGCTTGCAGAGGTTGGATTTTGGGGACCTTTAGGGTTGTGTGGGGCTGTGAGAAGGCGGTTTGAGGCGGTTGTAAGGTAGGGGAGGGAGTGTGGAGATGTCTGCGGGAGCAATGGAGCATAATGGAGCGGCTTTTGGGGCCAGGTTCGGTGCAATATGAAGCATGGAGTTCGTATTTTAAGGTTGATGCTCGAGAGGGTCTGGGAGGGATGCTGTTTTTGACTCGTATGTGCTGACTGGCTACTACTGTAGCTGACCAGCCTGGTTAAATAAAAAGGCTGACTACAAGCCGTGGTCAGCCCTCTTTCAGGAGCTTATAGGTTTCAAGCTTTGTCAGTTGGCCGGACTGTCTTGGTGTGTTGGAAGGAAAATTTTGAATGTGAGAAGCTGTAAATGCAGAAGATAAACATTTATTTAGGATAAATACAGAAGATTTACATTCAATATGTAAGTAGACAGATTCTTTGATAAGTTAAAGGTGAAGCAATTAGGGTACATTGTTGCCTGCACCCGTCCTCGCCTCGCTTTCCAGCGCAAGTGAACCCTAATCGTGCTTAATCTTCACGTCAAGTTGGAAAACATCCGCAACATCTGGAATCAAGGAATTGGAAGTACTGTATGCTTTATTCTATGATATGCGGAGTATAGTAGTCTGCAGGCTAAGGTATGCACGTATGTATATACAGCATGTATAGTATATATTGATGGATTGTTTTAAACTGCGGGAAGGAATCACAGTACGCATGTTTACTCCCTACAGTGCTTTAAGCAGAAAAGAGAAGCTCATTTCTTCTTTCTCAAAGCGATGGACAGAACGTGGTTGAAAAGTTAATCTGAATTTTGTTACTACCTTTTACTGGATTTATCAATTCCCTCAGTGTTTGCCGAAAAAAGGACGAATCCCTAACATATGACCTTTTCCGTGGTGTGCTGCTTTTTCAGGTGTTCAGCTCAAGAGTATGTCTCCACCACTTCAATCAATTTCATTACCTGCTCTTGCCGGCTTTAACCTATTTGGCGGCGGCAAGCTCTCCGGAAAATGAGCTTTCCAGACTCCTTGTTAAAAGCTTAATCTAAAAAAGGGTTGTAATTTAAACCTCCATAGATTAGGTCTGCCTGCGGAGTACAGTAGTAGTAATAGCATTTCAGGCCCTATGGCGTCCGAAACCAAACGACTCATTTACAGCTTTGTGTACCGCAAGAAGAATGTCCTGGTAGAGTGTTCCTCCTCTATGGGCAACTTCCGATCTGTGGCGCAAATGTGCTTGGAAACTTTGCCGCAAAATAACAACCGATTCAGTCTGTCTCAACAAGGATATACTCTCAACTATCTCCTAGAGGATGGTTTTGGTAAGAGCCGTCTTGCATATCTCGCCCTCTCTCCCTGTCTCTTTTTTTCTCTCTCTCTCTCTCTCTCTCTCTCTCTCTCTCTCTCTCTCTCTCTCTCTCTCTCTCTCTCTCTCTCTCTCTCTCTCTCTCTCTCTCTCCCGCGACCACCCTCTCTTTTGCTTCATTGTGACTTTGTTATCTTTGACTGTTTAAGTAATCCCTCTGTTTTCAAGGTAGACTCGCAAAAGACCCTCTTGAAATCGAGAATTCATAACTTGTCTTCACTCTGCAGTGTTTATGGTATTGTGTGATAAGAGCTTCCCAAAAGAAGAGGCGTTTGTGTACTTGGAAAACGTAAAGATCGTGTTCATGAAGGAGTACAAAAAGGCGAATACCAAAGAGAAGAAAGCAATTCTTCAAACAAACTTCAAGTAAGTTCCCTCTTCAAATTGCTATACCATATGCTAATTCAGTTCTGATTCTTATAGAGTGGAGTTCAGAAACAGATTTTGTTCTATACGCAGCTTCAGTGGACACAGACTCTTTCTCTGGAGAATTGTACTCGTGATTGGAATTTCCCTCATATGTCTACTCAAATAAGAGTCATCAGTGATGCCAAAATGAGACTTCGACTCTATCTCTCTCTCTCTCTCTCTCTCTCTCTCTCTCTATCTCTCTCTCTTTCGCTCTTAAAGAGTGACGGGAAATGCTTGACTTCATGTGTCCGCAGGGAGGGTCTCCTCCTCTGGTTTGCAAGTCAGCTGCTGTGTCTGCTGTGAAGAAAGAATACATTTTGCTTTTGTCATCCCGGCAGAGGCTTGTGGGTTGCAGGACCACTCTCGAAAAGCTTATGGAGGATGCAGAGATAATGGGCGAGAAAGCGATCCAAGATGCTTTAGCAGACAAGGAGGAGGCGGCATCAGGACCAACGAAAGCTGTCGAAGGAAGCACCTCACAGGTTTGTTTCACATATTGCTTTTGTCAAGTGCTTCAATAATGGCTAAACCCAGTAGTCTATAGTTTCTTATCCTTATATACAACTTCTTTGGGTATCAAAATATGAAATTTTTTTATCGACTATACGAGTCGATGAACGTGAACTGACTTCTTACATATACTTAAAAATCTGTGAAGTGGAGTTGAGATACCCCAGAGAGAGTAGCATTAGCCTTTAGGCATTTGGCACCCTCCTGGCTGCCTGACAAGCTGGCAGAAGTCACCATACGGATCTGAAGTGTTTATCGACGAATGCATATTTTTTTTCACTTCTTTGCTGATGAATAGAACATGACGGGTGCTGTAACAGGGAATATGCTGACTCCATTGCGTCGATTCAGCCCTGCATTTGCATTCAGAAACCCTTTGAGACGTGGGCATCAAGCTAGACCAGTGTTCAGATTCCAGGAAATTCCAGGAAAAGTTCAAAATTCTTGCATTCTTCTCGAATTCTTGTTAATGCAGTCATTCTGGAGGCGACAAGTTTCCTACACCAAGATTATGACTCTCTTCTGACCAGGGATCCTGCATCCCCAGACTTTCTGTCTCACATACTTTCTCTCTCTCTCTCTCTCTTTCTCCCTCTCTCTCTCTCCTCCTCTCCTTTCTCTCTCTTGCTCCCACTCTCTCTCCCCTCTCTCTCTCTCCTACGATAACCACTATGGTCGATCGCCCTGGCCTGGGTATCGGCAGCCGTCAGCATGTTGCTTCCCTCCTTGCCCTTCCCTTGCACCTCTCTCTTCCAATATTTTCATTCCTCGTCTCATGCCCCTCCTCCTTCCGCGTCTCCTTTCTCTCTTTCCACTATCTTGCACTCCATGTTGCCTTTCTACAATCATTATTTCTCGTAATTTTATACCTCCTGTACTGTACTTCCTCATCCAAGCTTTCTCCACACTCCACGTCTTCCTTCCAGGACTTCAGTTTAGCTGAGATACCTTACTGTGCTGTGCTTTGTCTGCCCCACTCTTACTGACTAAGCGCTGCCATAACAGTGCAACACTTCCTCCCTTTCTCATCTGTACCCCCTTTCCCCTTCCCCTTCCGCTTTCTCTCTCTCTCTCTCTCTCTCTCTCTCTCTCTCTCTCTCTCTCTCTCTCTCTCTCTCTCTCTCTCTGTCTCTCTGTCTGTCTCTCAACCGCCGATCTCCCCATCGCCATGTGACTGGATTGACCGTCGTTTGCGCGTTCTGTGTCTCACTGCTCTCGTGCCAGACGGAGAAGCAGAAGAAACAGTGGAAGGAGCTCGAGATGAAGGTGGAGAAGGTGCGTTCTCTCTCACACTTGAAGTGTGTGTGTACGCCTCCCTCCCTCCCTCCCTCCCTCCCTCTCTCAGAAAGTACCTTCTATCACTTACCTTCGCCCTGCAGCTAAGCAGGGAGACATGCTGTCTAAATGCTGAATGTCTCGACCCTTCCTTTCCGCTTTTTCTGCTTCGTGATCGGCTTCAGGCGAAGGACTTCAAGGAGCGCAGTAAGGAGATTCGCCAGAAGCTTTGGTGGGATCGCTGCGCCGCCCTCCTCATTTCCATCGTCTTCATCACCATCGCCATCGTCATATGGGTCTCGCTCTGTCACGGCTTCAAATGCAATATCGACTGGCACAGCTTCAAATTCTAAATGGAAGGAGGGCTTCAGTCGGATAGGAGTAGAGAGAAAGATAGATAGCGAGAGAGAGAGAGAGACAGCGAGATAGGGAGAGACAGGGAGAGAGAGAGAGAGAGATCTAACTTCGGCCCAAAGAGATCCTTTTCCTTTTCCTTTTCCTTTTCTAGGACTGGTCAAGGTGAGACGCATTATACCATTGATCGCTGCCCCAACGGAACATTGTTAGCACTTTCGACAACATTATGTTGTCTGTGTACACAGTCTAGCTTTAGCCTTTTGTAGCCTACGGCTCCACCCTGAGCCCTACTTTTAATCCCCACCATTGTTACTTTATACAGCACTTTACTTAGGAAGAAGAGCCAAGTACATAGATAGGGCATATGGCCCTGCAGGCAACGCTTTAAAGGGGAAGAGGATCATCATTTTTTTAGGGTTTGTAAGCAAATGTACAGGCTCGTCAAGGAATACATCATTCTTTTTTCGCCTCCCTCCATATGCTGAGGAGGTGTACTCTCTAAGCAATCAAAGACTGTCCTTGAACCACCGTCTCTATGGATTAGGCAGCTCTCTCTCTTTTGCTCTCTCGCTCTCTCTCTCTCTAACTCTGAAGAACTTAAAGCAGCTCTTCTGCGTATTGAAAGACTGTCTTTCCCTCCGCCTCCCTCCCTCGCTCCCCCTCTTCCTCTCCAACCCCCACTCGCACTCTCTCACTCTCTCCCTCTCTCCCTCTCGCTCTCTCTCCGTCCTCAAAAGCAATGCAGACCGACCCAGCGATCCATCCAGGCTTCCCAGAAAGAGAGGCAGCTCGGGAACCTTTAGGGACCGGGGCCTTTAGGGACTTTCAAACTTCATGTTGTAAGAATGAGGTTTAGCAAACAATGTAGCCAAAATGTGGTCAAAAATTTCGCCGTAGTCTTAAAAGCAGAAATGTGGCCAAAATTCAAAAGCGTAAAAAAGCGCGGGAACCGGCTCGAACGCGCGGGCCGGGGAACCGCGACGTCGACAGACGTCACAGACGTCACAGCCTTCAACTGAAACCGACCTATCGGAACACCAGTGCCACTCAACCGATGACACGTGGACCCTAAGTGCCGACAAACGCTCAAGGTGACGGCTGGGATGCGTTCCTGGCGCATGGAATTTTGGACGGTCGAGATACGCCGATTGCAATTGCCAAAACGACGGCCAGGGTTTGTCATTATCGTACAGTACAGACCGGGGCCGTACATAAATATGTTCGTACAGTACGGTAACCGGGTTTTCTGTTGGAAAATTCTATTCTCACACCTTTTTTGTCTACACACAGGCCTCTTTTCGCCGGGCAGATTTTAAAATAGCACAAAAAAAGAACACACCTTTCACACCTTCTCACCTTTTTTTTTTCACCTTTTTTTTCCCACCTTTTTGAAATCGATACACACCTTTCTCCATCGGGCAGATTTTACCCTTTCTTGTTTTTTTCAAAGAAAAAAATATCGGCCTGCCCGAATCCACTCGGAGCAGAAGATCCGTCCGCCACGAGATCGTTCGCGGGTGGCCGTCCTTCACACGTGCAGAAACTATACACCGTCGATTCTAGAGCAGATCACACCACGGCAGATCACCTTTCGATCGGCAGCCGGGCTCGGTTCCAGCGAATGGCACACGCCCACGTGTCCCACCCGAGCAGGCTCGAGGACCGTACACAATTCGTACGGTCGCAGCTTCGAGGAAAGTCTAAATTCCTTACATTGCGAGCTTGAATCAATCACCATCTGCCGCGTGCTCTTTTTAGACGTGGCAAACTGTGATTGGTACAGGCACTCAACTTTAATTATTACGTTTTTTGACTTTCCTCGAAGCTGCGGGCGTACGCCTTTTGTACGGTCCTTGGAGCCGGCTTGGGTGGGACACGTGGGACAGAGCCCGGCTGCTGATCGAACGGTGATCTGCCATGGTGCGATATGCGTGAATATCGACGGCGGAAAATTATTGCACGTGTGAAGGACGGCCACCCGCGAACGATCTCGTGGCGGACGGATCTTCCGCTGCGAACGGATTCGGGCAGGCAGATATTTTTTTCTCTGAAAATAAATGATAAGGAGTAAAATCTGCCCGACAGAAAAAGGTCTCACGGCGCTCGGCCGCTCAGGACTGGTAGCGTGTATCGATTCCAAAAAGATGTGAAAAAAAAGGTGAAAAAAAAAAGGTGTGAAAGGTGTGTTCCTTTTTTGTCTATTTTAAAACCTGCCCAGCGAAAAGAGGTCTGTGCGTAGACAAAAAAGGTGTGAGAATCGAATTTTCCTTTCTGTTGCTACTGTACCGTACTGTACTGATAAGGCCCTCGCGGACATTGAGAGGGCGCGGGCAGTCCAAAACCCTGAAGGAGCAAAGGCTTAAACCCTAAACCCTGAAAACCTTCAACCCTGAACCCTGAGCTCTGAACCGAAAACCCTGAACTCGAAGCTTAAACCCGAAACCCTGAATTTCTGCATGAAACCCAAGTTCTTGGAAGACTTGACCAGCTCCGGAGCTCACTTGAAACACTGCATGGGCAAAACCCTAATTTCCGTGTCGCAGTGACGCCGGTCCTGTGCCGAGCGCGGGACCTCCATTCCTGAATACCGCTTTTCGCCTGTTTTCAATCGCAGGCTTGGACCAACGGCAACCCTAACCCTAATTTGTTGAACCTAGAGCTGCTCCTCTGCACTTGAATTCTAACTCCTGCTTGAAACCCTAAACCCCAATCCCAGACTAGGATTAGGGAACATCAACCCTAACTCTAACTCGAACCCTAATCCTAATCCTTATCCTAACACTAATCCTAACCCTAACCCTAATCCTAACCCTAACCCTAACCCTAACCCTAACCCTAACCCTAACCCTAACCCTAACCCTAACCCTAACCCTAACCCTAACCCTAACCCTAACCCTAATACTAACCCTAACCCTAATCCTAACCCCAACGCCAACCCCAACCCAAACCCCAACCCTAACCCTAGGCATTCGGCATCTCCCTTCTTCCCTCATTCCTTCGCCGCCATGGACGATGCCGACGAGCCCACCTCCAACCCCCTCCCCCCCCCTCCCCCCCGTGGGGGGCCGGGGCCTCGGCGCGGGGCTGAGAGGGAGAAGGCCGGAGGCGCATACTCGAACCTCTCCAACACTGACTTTCGGAAGATGGTCATGGAGACGCCACGTGGCGGCTCAGAAAGGAAGGAGAAGGATCAGCGGCCGCGCAAGTACTGCTCCTCTCCCTCCCCTCACTCATCTTCTTCCTCCTCCTGCTACTTCTATTTCTCCTCCTCCTCCTCTTGCTCTTACTATACTGCTAATGCCGCTGCTCCTCCTCTTTCTCCTCCTACTCCTGCACTCATACTCGTACTCCTCCTGCTACTCCTATACCTCCCCCACTGCTTGCTTCCGCTACTCCTCCCTCTCCTCCACGTGGTTTCTGCCCCTGCTTGCGGCCCAACCAGCTGTGCCAGTAAAGTAGGCTTTGACAGCTGGCGTGGGTGGGGCCTCCAGGGATAGCAAGGGCAAGCGTCTGGAGGAGGATGAAGAGGATGGCGGAGAGCGAGCTAGTGAGAGAGGGGGTGGAGGACGGGGCGGAGGTCGGAGAGGGAGAGGGGGAGGAGGAGGAGGAGGACGTGGGAAAGAGTGAGTGGCCCTTTTTCCTGTGTTCTTTTCATTTAGTGTATTATTGTGTTGAAATTTTTTCTTAGAGCAGGCGGAAAAGTTCAATTTTTTTTCTCCCTGACGGTTCTAAACGAGATGCCATCGAATCCACAAGCCCCAAGCGTGATATATGTTCATTCGTTCACATTTTTTGTTGACGTATACTCTCAGAGCATTGCAAATCGTAGTTTGGTGTATGAAACCCTAATACTCTACGCGAACAATTAGTAGTCACAAGTATTTGTTGATTTTCTCTCTCTCTCTCTCTCCCTCCCTCCCCTCAACTCTCCTCCATCTTCTCCCTCTCTCCCCTCTCCAACTAGCCGTATTTGGGGGTTAAAGCAGTGCTGAGGCAGAGAAAGACAAAGCAGACGTGGAGGAGAATCCGAGTTACAGAGACCGCGCTGAAGAAAGGAGGAAGGATCAAAACCCGGACTATGTGAACACAGCAACGGAACTGGGAGCATTGAACGCCGTAGGGCCACCCGGAACTATAGATCTATTGTGAGTATGGTTCAGCAATTGCATATTTGGGCCTCCTTGTTAAGGATCTCTTCGTTGACCTTCCAGAGGTCGACTTATGGTGTGAGAAGTTTGCGAGAGGAGGGAGAGAGGGAGCGAGGGGAAGTGGGAGGGGGAAAGAAAGGGGAGACGAGGCTTATAGGGTTATTGAAATTTTAAATTTTGGGGTGTTTGAAGGGACTCATGATGATATTCTGACATTGAAGGGAGAGGGCTTCTACAGAACAGGGGAAGCTCACCGAATCTCTATCGAAAACTCAAAGTTTTTGGGAGGTAAGTGATGGTCTTGCTCCTCTCGTAGTTGAACGATGGACGCCCTTAGGGTTTTGAGTCAGCTGGTCAAGGCGACGAGGGAGACACTTCCTTTCTCTCTCTCTCTCTCTCTCTCTCTCTCTCTCTCTCTCTCTCTCTCTCTCTCTCTCTCTCTCTCTCTCTCTCTCTCTCTCCCCCCTCTCTCCTCTTTCTCTCCCAAGACATTTCAGTTTGGCAAGTCTATTTTGAGTGTTTTTTTGGCACATTTCCAAACCCTAATTGTGTTCCATGCTGACTGAGTGCAGGTGATTTGGAACACACGCATTTGGTGAAGGGGCTGGACTTCGCTCTCCTTCAGAAAGTGCGGAGCGAGTTGGAACACAAGCAGGGCGAGGAGGGGGATGAGAGACTGCCCAAGTGAGGGTCTCCCAATCTCTCTCTCAAAGCTCGCAGAAACAATGCACCTTTAGAACATTCAAATTTCAAAACACCAAGATGTTAAAATTCCTCGAGTTTAAAAAATGTAAAGATGAGGGGGTTTGTCTGTGCATTTGTCGGCATGGAAACTGGTTTTTTTACTTCCAGCTTCTGTTGAATATATGGATAGGGCTCCTGGTAATGAGATTGTAGCGATGAGGGTGTGAGTGGGAGACATGAGTTTGCAGAGCAGCTGCATGTTGCTTCAGGATGAGTTTTTTCAGTCTCTAAGTAAAACCTTCATTGGGGGGAGGACAGAGAGAGGAGAGAGGAGAAAGCGATGATTTTCCGGAGCACCATGGCTAAGGTGAGTGGCCGAAAAGGAGGCGTGGAAGGAAGGTGGGAGAGAGGCATACATTGGGAGGGAGCGGAGCTGAGTGAGTGAGAGAGAGGGATGGGAATGAACATAGCCTCGGCAGATAGAGAATACGGAGAGGGTGGTGTGGTGAAGAAAGAAAATTTGTCGCATTGTGTAGAGGGAAAGTTCCTATGATGGGGAGAGGAGTGGGAGTGAAGGAAGGTGGGAGGAGGGAAGGGAGACGGACTATGAGGGTTGGAGAGGAGAGAGGGGAGAGGGGCGAGGGAAGAGAGGCCACAAATGCTTAATATGCATCTTTGGTTAAATTATAGCAAAGAAAGTGCTCTAGTATAGGCCCTTAATTGTGAATGTGTAGGCGTGACATGTGACAGGCAGTTTATCAGCACCTTGTGAAGCCTCCGGTGGTCAAAAAAGTCAACGAAATGTTTCTGAAGGGGCGGACCCTTTATGTCTTTGACATGGTGAGGGGGAAAGGCAGCTTCTGAACCCTTCTGCTTGTTCAGTTACAAATTCGTTTTTGTATTTGATTTTTCCATGGCACATGGAACCTCCCTTTTCCTTGTATTGTTTGCTGCTCTATTTTCACCGCTCCCCTTTATGGGCAGTGTCAGAGTGACAAGAGGGAGGGCCTCTCTTTGCAGGACGAAGAGTTCGGTCATGAAATTCCCACAACGGTTGTTCGAAGCAAAGACGATTGCCCCCCTCCTGAGGTGAGTGCGGACCGGCCTCTCTCGTCTGTCTCTCTCTCTCTCTCACGCCTCTCTCTCCCAGTCTCACGTCCCTCGCTCTCCCTCTCACGTCTCTCTCTCTCTCACGTCTCTCTCAATCACGACTTTCTCCCTCACGTCTCTCTCTTTCACGTCTCTGTCTCTCTCACCTCTCGCTCTCTCTCACACGTCTTTGTCTCTCTCACGTCTCTCGCTCGCTCTCTCACGTCTCTCTCTCAATCACGTCTTTCTCTCTCTCACTTCTCTCAACGCCTCTCAAATCTCTCACATTTTTCACATCTCCCTCGTCTCTCACAACACCAGTCAACCTAAAGGCCAGTCTGTATAGGAAAGTGACATAAAGAGGACCGAGAGTTTACTTCTCTTCCCTCTCAAATAACTTGAAACATCATACATGGCACCATGTTGAAAGTCTTTTTGTAGGGCTACATTGTTCTAGGACTTTTTATGTTAAGTTAGTTAATTGCAGTATCTTCGCTGGAGACTTGAGCATGGCTATGTGAGAAAGCTGTAAAACATCCTCATGATAATGAAAAGGAATTTCGATGTTCACTTTGTATGGCTTCTCCGTTGCAGGATACGATTTCCGTTTCCGTGGACAGTGCTGTGCTGGAACGAATTTCGCGAATCATGTCATATCTCCGTCTCGGCGGCTCTGGAAAAGTGAGAGAGAAATGAGAAAATAAGAAAATAATTATAATAATAATAATAATACGATAATTTCAATTTTTCGTAGAGAAACGTAGAGGTTTTACTGAATTGGGCCTTTCCTGTTGCAGACACTGAAGAAGAAGAAGAAGGAGAAGGAGAATGGAAAAGGTGAGTGCGAGAGAGGAAGAGGAGAGAGAGGATGAGGAGGAGAGAGAGGAAGATTGAAAACTGGAAATCTCTTGACTCCCCTCAAGCCGCTCTCGAACCCTCTCATGAAACATGCCAAAATTGCATCGAAATTTGATAAAACTTGCAAGCCTTGTTGAACTTGATTGAGATTCTCTTTCCTTTCTTTTCTTTTCTTTCTTCTGTTTTTTTTTTTTTTTTTTTTTCTCCGCCAGCTCTTTTGCTGCCAGGTGTTGTTCCGAGCATAGCCGAAGATGGTCTCACTGAAGAGGAAGAACCTTCTAGAAGCTCCGCAGCCAATGGGAGAGCTTCTCTCTCTCTCCCTCTCCCACCTCCCCCTCCTCTTCCTCCTCCAGGGCCTCGAGATGAAGAGGATGACATTTTTGTTGGAGCGGGAACTGACTACAAGGTCGAGCTTCCAAATAAGAGGAGAGGGGGGGAAGAGGGAGAGGGTGGGAAGCAGGAGAAGATGAGGATGAGAGGAGAGAGGGGAGGGAAGGGGAAGTACTTTGAGCAGTCGAGTGGGCTGGAAGAGCTCCCTCCCCCTCCTCCTCCCCCTCCGGGAGAGGCTATGCCTGCTCTCCCTCCACCTCCGCCTTTCCCTCAACAGTGGGAGGTGAGTTTCCGGGAGTGTCTCTCTCTCTCTCTCTCTCTCCCTCTCTCTCTCCCTCTCTCTCTCTCTCTCTCTCTCTCTCTCTCTCTCGCCTGCTTTTGTGTTAGTTTCTTTATGTTCAAAGCCCTGAGATTCACAGGACTAATCTCTTCCTCCCAAAAGGTCCAAAAGTGGAGGAGCCCCTCAAGCTCAAGAATCCCTCTTCTTTGATTGCTCTGCAACGCTTACAAACTGTGAAAACATCATTTTTTTTTGGAAAAAATGTCATCCTTACATTTCGCCTTTTGTTCCTTCCAAGTGTCCTATCATCAACTCTTCCTATTTCCCCACATATTGTCCTCCGTATGCAGAGCGGATACCCTCCCGCTGTGCAGGGCCCTTCCTTCCCCCCCCAACAGGGAGGGTGGGAGGACTACCCTCCCCCTCCTCCCGCGGGAGAGGAGTTCGGAGGAGGGGGAGTATGGCCCTCCTCTGAAGCTCAGCCAAGTCAGTTAACCGACCAAACCTACCCGCAGTATTCCGGCCACTATGCAGCCGCTTATCCACAGGGATACCCCGATGCTAACAGCACATGGTATGACAGTAATGGGGGGCTAGTAGCACCCTCAGAGGGAGCCGATATGGGTATGGATGAACTGCCTCCTCCTCCTCCTCCGGGTGATCCCTTCCCATTGGGTGATCCAAGGGCATCTCGTGACCCGAAGTTTATGAGTCAGGAGGAGAAGGATAGGGGCATGGGGTCGGTTTTCCTAAGGGATGACAATCGGCTTATAGGGAAGAAGGAGCAGGATATGAGGGAGAGAGATCCGGCGTTTGTATCAGAGAGCTATTCGGAATGCTATCCCGACTATAAGGGATTTACGAGGGAGGTTGTGGAGAGCGATGACGAGGAAGACTTGTCGAAGATGGACCAAGGCAGTAAGGTGGGTGTGGTTTTTGCTTCCATGGGGAGGGGTGTTCCTGCCATTCATGTTCTCATGTTTTTTTTCATACACTTTCATGTATGGTCCGTGCATCCTTCCCTGCATGCACTCATGCATGCTTTATGTGCTCTCTCCCTTGTGGGTTTTCCCGCAAACCCTTGAACATGCCCTCATGCCTGCACGCACCGATGCACTCATGTATGCCTCCATATGTTCTCATGGCATCGCACACGCCCTCACGCATCCTCTTGCTTATATTCACTCTCACGCATGCTCCATGCTTCCTCACACCGTCCCATACATCAATCTCACGCATGCCCATGCCATGCCATGCCTTAAATTTCCCCAACCATCCCTCTTTCAATGAAGCGCCATGAACGCATCATACCACCATATCCATCCATGCCTTCCACAAAATCTATCTGTCCTTGCCTTCCTTAGCTCTCATCCACCATGCCTTCCTCAGTATCCGTCCATCTATGCCTTCATCAACACCCATCAATCTATCCCTTTTAAACATCCATCCATCCATCCATCCATCCATCCATCCATCCATCCATCCATCCATCCATCCACCCATCCATCCACCCATCCATCCACCCATCCATCCATCCATCCACCACCCATCCAACCATCCATCCACCACCCATCCATCCATCCATCCACCACCCATCCATCCATCCATCCACCACCCATCCACCCATCCATCCATCCATCCATGCCCTCTCTCTGCCTGTGCAGGCGAAGGGGCGGCTCCACCAGTGGGACTTTGAGACGGAGGAGGAGTGGACGCGCTACAACGAGAGCAAGGAGGCGATGCCCAAAGCCGCCTTCCAGTTCGGCGTTAAGACTGCGGACGGCCGCCGAACGCGCAAGTCCGGAAAGGACCGCGAGCAGAAGCTGAACAACGAGCTCCATCAGATCACCAAAATCATGGAGAGGAGAAAGAAGGATGGGGACGACGACTATGGAGAAGAAACTCCGAACAAAAAGACGCGCTACTGAGACGTGGACGGGAGGGATGGGGATTGGGATGAAGGCGGTTTTGTTGTTGGGGAGATTTTTTTCTTGGAGTTTAGACGGGTTTAGGGTTCAGGGTCGTTAGGATTCACGAGTGGCTGGAATAAAGCTGCGGATGTGGGCCTTTTCGTCATTGTGTCGGCAACTTTTGTGCCTTTGTGAAGGAAGAGGCGCTACCAACAAGGCAGATTTCAAAGTGACCGTGGAGGAGAACGAGGGCTCTCAAAACTGCGAGGCTCTAATCAGCAACTCCTCTTGTAGTAAGGTTAATTGTAAAGATGAATGACACAAATCCTAAAAATTACAAAGACGCCCCCTAAAACTCAGAGGACCCAAGATCTTAGAAACTAAAAAGCCGTGATGAACTAAAAAACCTTTGAGGAGGCTTTGCAATCTATCCGCATGGACACCGACAGCATCCAATGAACGCTCTGTGACCATTTCTCTGAGATAGTTGTCAAAATCCCATGTTCTATGTGAACCTACGTGACAATAAGAGGCTCCGCTTCCGTGACAGTACATGGTGTCACAATTCCTCCCTCCCTGTACCTGAGAGAGGAGGGGGGGGCGGCGAGAGAGTGGCGAGCAAGAGAGGGAACGAGAGCCAGCGGAAGAGGAGCATGCAGAGCTCCGTTCCCTCCTCCCTCTATTTCCTTCTCCCTGTCCCGCCCTCTCTCTCTCCGTCTCTCTTGCTTCTCTTGTCCTAGCCTGCCATCCGCTATTGCATCAATAGCGTGCATTTGCTTAAGGGCCATACAAAACCATGTTTGGAACTGTCGGGAAAAAGCGAATGAAGAGTGGATTGGCATCGACGACGCCTTTGAAAGTGGGCATTCCAACGAAACAAATAAGGCGTTTCTATGACCATACCGGAATACCCCATCAATCAAGATTTTGCTCATGTCTCGCGCTGCGGGAATCGACAAAACTTTTGGACAAAATCTTCTCATCGAGACAAAATTTGGACCAAAATTGAGTGTTCAGTCACTATACAAAGCACTCTGCACAGAAGACATAAGAGGGGGAATGGAGAGTGGGAGAGAAAGGGAGGGAGAAAGAAAGAGCGAGGGAAAGCCGGGAAGAGGGAGAGGGCGGCGGGGGAATGAGAGGGACGGAAGGAAGGAGAGGAAGGCAGTGAGGAGGAGGGAGAGAGGTGGGCTGCGCAGTAGACTAAGTCTCGCTTCGCCAGTCTATGCCACAGTGAAGACCTGCCTCCCCTGTCTGCTCGCACTCAGATCAGAAATGAGCCGCCCGGCGGCCTCGTGCCCCGAAGCGAGGGCCTTTCCCACCGCCAAGCCGCCCCTGTGGTTGCCTGAAAGGGGGCAAAGGGGGCGAAAAAAAAAAAGACGAAAGAAAAAAAGAAGAAGAAAAGGAAAACCAAAGAAGGGTGAGGTTCAAGGTCCCATAAAAGGGTCGATTAAACGAACTACAAACTACAATCAAACAAACTGCAAACTACAAGCAAACAACCAACAAAATATAAAGTACAGAACTACGAACAAACAAACTACAAACTAACTACAAGCAAACAAGCAACTACAAACTACAAACAACAAACGAACTACAAACTTGAAAACCTTGACAACCCTAAGAGGTCCTGAAAAGTCTGAGGACCTCCAGTGTGGGTTTTACTTAGTGGGTTTCTGTTCGTTTTCAGTCTGCATGTTTTGCCACAGCCTTGGAAGCTCTACCCTTGGCACTGAAGCTTTCAGCCATGCATGCATTAGGCGCTTTGCTTTCTGCCGTGTCCCGGTATAAAAGCCATAAGGACAAGGGAATGCTCAGTATTGAGAGGGAGAGGGAGAGGGGGAGGGAGAGATTAATCCATAAGGTAGCGTACCTGCATAGTAGAAGCCGGGTAAATCTTTCTCAAGTTTCTCAATGGCTTCCAAAACTTTGCCATACCCAACGCCATATTCAGGAAACGCTTCCTTCCACGCAACATGCCTGCATCGACGAACATGAGAAAGTGAAAAATAGTTTTTTGAGACGAGAGGGTAAAAGTGAACGTGCATTGGAGAAGGGGGAGAAGCTGACCGAAGCGCCAAGGAAGAGGAGAGGAATGAGAAAGAAGGGAAGCAGTTGAAGTAGGGGCATTCGGATACGAAGATGCAGAGGCAAAGGAATGATGATGGAGAGGGAGAACCGCATGGTTACATGAAATGAAAATGAGAATTTGTGCTATTGAAAGTAGATCATTTACCGGCTGAACACGGGAGGATTTACCACTCCCACAAGCTTCTGCAGGTCCCTTACTGCCATCTTTTGCAGCTCCTCTCTGTTCCCCCTCGAAAAACAGAACTAGATGTTATGAAAAAACGACGGGCCTTTCTTAAAATGAAAGGCCATCCACAGCATCAATTATGTAATAAGAGTAGGAACAGAGAATACGAAATCGCCACTTCCACAGTTACTAGGGTTCATTTTTAGGGTTACAAGAGCGAGCCTTTGTAGCTTACGAAGGCCGAAGGGCCAATTCGCGGTTTCGGCTCCCTCCGATGAAAGTCGTATAGAGGACGTGGCCGGAGGGAGCGCGATCGGGAAACATGAAGGAGGAGAAAAGAGTGCCTATCTCCCACCCGAAGAGATATCAGGAAGCAGAGGGAGAGGGAGAGAGAAAAAGAGAGAGAGAGAGAGAGAGATACAGAGAAAGGAGGAGGGAGAAAGAGAGAGAGGAGACGGGGAGGGGGAGGGGGAGGAGGAGGGGGAGGGAGAGGAGAAGGGGAGGGAGAGGGAGAGGAGGAGGAGGGGGAGGGGGAGGAGAAGGGGGAGGAGGGGAGGGAGGGGGATGGGGAAGGAGAGGGAGAGGGAGAGGGAGATGGAGAGGGAGAGGGAGAGACAAACAAAGAGAGCCCCCGTTTCTAGAGCCTTTAGCCCTTACCAATGCTGTTTAAGCGGCTCGGTCCTTGCTCTACGCTGGGCACTAAAACCCCAAACCCCGGCAATGGCTTTTCGATATCTTGAGTCCGAAATGCAGTGAATATCATGCTCATGGGTTGATACACAACGGGAGGAATTTTGGGCACATAGGGGAGTCCATCCTTCACTATTTTCACTCGTTGGAGCTTGTAGAGAGGGGCCTGGAAGAGGAAAAAGAGATAGCCTCGTTTATGTAAGTTAGAGAGTTTCCTATGCTTTTAAAAGGTTTTGAAATTTTCAAAAGTAAAATAAAATGGGTTGAATTATGAAGTTTCAGAACGCGGGTTTGGCTGAATTTTTAGAGCCAAGCTGGGGGTGCTTGAAAAGACTTTTCCGGATTTTAAAAATGATTCGGTCTCAAATGAAAGCTCGACTTAAATTGGATAGAGAGTATAGCGAGACCAGATCTATAATTTCAGCACAAATTACCTCTTAAAAAACTCACATCTGACCATCGACTGGGCTCTACATTCACACGGCCAATCTTACATCCTCCCAAAACCCACAATTTTCCATTGCTGATGCTATGTCAAAGCATCAAAGGGAGGCAGAGGGCAGAGGGAGAGAGCTCTTCCACCGTGACAATGACTGCGTCGAAGCGCTGCTCCGTCTCCCTCTTCTCTCCCTGAGGGAGAGAGGCTACGCTCCATCCCGGCCCTCCCTTCTGAGTGCAGGCCAACTCCTGTACGGAGCTGTTCATTCGGAGCTTCTCGCGTCCAATGCGGTCTGCGAGGGCGTTTGGGAGAGTCTGCGAAAAAAGCAATGAGAGCAGCCATTGGAGCTTGATACTTGCTTTTCTCTCTCTCTCTCTCTCTCTCTCTCTCTCTCTCTCTCTCTCTCTCTCTCTCTCTCTCTCTCGCACACACTCTCTGTCTCCCCTCACCCTCACTTAATTTCTCCCACAAGTCTGAACCAAAGATCACATTTTTTTCCACATAGAAACTCTGCCCACCTGCATGCCTCCTAAGAACGAAAACGAGCCTTTCGCTGGTTTCCGTTTCAGTTCCGTTTCCGTTTTGCTCGCCTTGCTTTTGCCCAAAGTGGCAGAAATAGCTCCGAGGAAAAGAGAGCCATGGCTGCATTCAAAGGCCCAATTTCTAACCTCACTTCAAGATTCTAATAAGAATCAGAAATGATTGAAGGTTCATATAAGGGGAAAGGATATTTGCATGAGAGAAAAAAGTTATTGACATGATTCGGTGACTGTTTTACCTCCGTTCCAATTCCAAAAGTTGAGGATAATTGTGTTTCACCTGTGGCAAAAGATTCACCTCCTCATCAATTCAAAAACTTGAACCCTACAAGAGCTCAAAGGGCTAATGCACTGGTGTCCCTTAAAACAATTCAAACTAAAAATATTCCAACATTTCTGTTTTTTTCCAAACTAAAAATGGCACATATCGTAATGTCATACTTGTATTTAAAGAGTGAGAGACACAGGCTATGTCACCATTCGTCCTCTCTTCTACTTATGTTAACAAAATTAGGTTTGTCAAAGGGAATGGATATGCTGCTCCTACAATGAAAGTCTCATAAAAAGAAAGCTTATGGCCAAAGAGCAGAAAGCGGAAAAAGGAAAGGAAAGGAAGTCTAATACTGAGGGGGAGGGGGAGGGGGAGGGGAGGGGGGGAGGGGAGGGGAGGGGGAGGGGGAGGGGAGGGGGAGGGGAGGGGGAGGGGAGGGGGAGGGGAGGGGGAGGGGAGGGGGAGGGGAGGGGGAGGGGAGGGGGGAGGGGAGGGGGAGGGGAGGGGAGGGGAGGGGGAGGGGAGGGGAGGGGGAGGGGAGGGGAGGGGAGGGGAGGGGAGGGGGAGGGGAGGTGAGGGAAAGGGCAAAACCCAGAGTCCATACTGAAAGTGAGTACGGATCGGAGCCCGCCGTGCCGGAACAAAAGGGGTCGGCAAAATATTCGACAGGCTGCAGATAATAGAGATCCATAAAGAAGGAGTATTATGCAAACCATTCGTCTGTAGAAATAGCTTTTGCAGTCAGACTTTTTGTAGGAAGTCCAGCCCATGTTTGAGTATTCCATCGATAGTTACATGTAAGTTTGTTGAAAGGGGGGAAAGGTGGAGGAGAGAGAGAGAGAAGGGTACCTCTTGGCCCAAATGGCGGTACAAGAAGTCTCCCAAACTGCATTCCAGCCGCCAAACTTAGTCAGCCTCCACATCCTAAGAAGGTCTAATTGCCGAAAAGGCATGCAGAGGAGGGAGTGAAACATTGCACGTGCAGAGAGAGAGAGAGAGGAAGAGAGAGAGAGAGTGATTGAGAGAGAGAGAGAAATAGAGAGAAAGTGGCAGGAGGGAAGGAGGGAGGGCAGACTACTCTCCTATACTGGACCTTCCGTACCTTTCCTCTGTCTCAACCTCTCCGGGAATATGAGGCCTCCGCTTCCACATAAAGGGCTCTGCCAGTAATCGCAGCTGCAGGCAGACAAGAGAGAGAGAGAGAGAAAAAAAAAAAAAACATTTTCCAGTCTCTAAGATGTCATATTTAGGAAGGCTGCATCAAGCAGATAACGGAGGAACCCTTCCTTATAGTGGTTGACCAAACTTGAGCATCTTCCAAACTAGGCCAAGTATCCTCTTAAGCTCAATACCCACGTTTTCCCTTTTCTGATGTATATGGTTCGGCTTCTTAGGAGGCTTACCTTGGCGGAGGTAGAGAGCAAATTTGTGGTGAAGAAGCCCAAAGGGTTGGTAGGCAGCTGCATCCAAACAGAGCTTCAACTGAAAGCTGAGCTGTGTGCTACCTAATTGGTAGAGGTGGGAGGGGGAGAGAGAGAGAGGGAGGGGGCGGGAGAGGGAGAGGGAGAGGGAGCGGGAGCGAGAGAACGAGAGAGGAATAAAGAAAAAGGGGGAAAAGGGGTCCAAAAAAGGTGAGGGTTCAGGGTTTCTGTTGACCTGCACGGGTTTTCCATCTCGCACAATGAAGCGCTTGTTCTGTTGGCGGGGCTGCACAAAGAAACAAAAGTCTACTTCAAAAAGTTGAGAGTTTAAGCTTGACAAATGGCTCTTAATTCCCTTTGAAGAAAACGAAAACAACATAAATAAAGACTAAAAAGTTGCTATATTATCTCGTCGTACCTGCAGGCATCAAGAAAACAAGATGGAAGCATTCTTTGGAACAAGCTAATGCATGGAAGCCTGATGAATGCACTTACAAATACTCGCTTCTCTTCCAGCTGAAGCTCTTCTATCAGCTTCCCAACAAGAGGGCTGTTCTCGGCCTGCACGTGCACAGCCATCAAGGCTTATCGCTTACAACAAGAGCCATACTTGCATACATAGTTTCCATCAAACAAAGAGAATTTTGACAAAAGGATAGTGGAGAAAAGACGACGGTTTCACGAGTTGCTCATTTGCTTCATCATGAAGACCTTTACAAATTGCAGTGGAAGAAAGAAAGAACCTACTCAATGTTGCAGCCTTTCCAAAGTGGCTTTGCATGGTTTAACTACTTCTGCCTTCACATGGAGGGTGAATTGCATACCATAGTGTTGGCTCCTGTATCCCAAATGAAGCCATCTTTGCTGCAGCTCTGGATGACGCCACCAGGAGCGCTTTGGCTATCAAAAATAGTCACATTCAAACCTTCCTTGTTCAGGCGATACGCTGCTGCTAGGCCACTGCAGGTACTCCAACGAAGAAAGAAAATCAAGGAGGAAGAAAATTAGCATACCTTCAAATTTCATGGAGAACTGTAAAGATGAGGGTGAAAATTCTAGAAATAAAAGGGATAAGGATATGGCAATAGACATTAAGAGGCTTCTCTGAGCAATTATCTTTGAAGCACTGTACTGCTGAGATTCATTTAACAGTCATATGGCATGAGATCAAGTGAAATTTGATTACCTGATGCCTGCTCCCACAACGGCGACAGAACCTCTTCTGTGGCCTGCAAACAAAAAACCGAGAATAATTTCATGCTCACTTCTTTTTTTTCCTCGATCTCCCCTCGTTGTCTCTTTCTCCTCTATACTCCTTTCCATTTCCTTTGCTTTTGCTGAGCATGGCTTGATAGTGTAAAACACGAGAAATAATTGCTCTACAATAGAAATTCACCGAGAAAAGGAAAAACAACCAACACACTTTATACACCGCGGTGTATCTCAAATGCTTGGATTCAATATACTTGCATTTGACAGCTATAAAAAATAAAGCTACAGACAAACAGCAACAAGAGTGATTACCAGAGTCAGGTGTGCTTGGCGCTGGAGAAGCTTTACTTGGCTGCTTCTCAAAGCCAGGTCCAGGGCGTGGCATGCTGAAAGGAGAAAATCAACGACTGTCTTCTGCTGCAGTTCACAGAAACTCCTCAAATTACAGACAGTGGTAGCAAGAACTGAAAAATATGCACTACTATTCTTGGCGCTCTTGCCTCCGATAGAAACACCAAAAGCTTACTCAAACAATCCTGCACTCCCGCAGGCTCCGAGAGGTGAATGCTCAAGAGAGAGACCCATTCAAGAACAGAGCAGTAATTTTTCTCATAGGAACGTGAAGATTTCAGCTTCTGCAAACAGAACCTTATGGAGTAGAAGTGCTCCTCGACACTCGCAATAGGCAATAGATGAAGCTCTCCTTCACAACGAGGTGAAGCAGGAAGATGGAATTGGTGAAGCCATCAACTGCAGTGTTTGGTGCTGCAGATGTTCAAAAAGCGGTCTGCAGACATCGCTTATCATATCTCATCCAACATCGCATACTGCGAAGGGCGACAAGGGTAGGGATAGCGTGCAGAGCGGAGAATCCAATGGATGCGTCTCCGCATGGAGTCCTCAGCTCCTGTCGCTGGGCCCTCAGTCAAGCCTCTTCAGTGACTGTGCACGAAGAAGGTAGGCGACATCAGAAACATGCAACATGTAAAGTAGTTTTGGTTCTAATTCTACTTCTGCTTCTGCTTCTGTTTCTGCAAATAGCAGAAGGTGTTATTCCAAGAGAATGAGTTTTTTTTTGTATACATTTCTAGGTTTGTTAGGAATTGCTGGCAAACAATGAAGGGTTACAGTTCGAGTGAAAGCGGGAAGTATTAGTAGAAATATCTATTTTCAGAGGCATTATAAACCAATAGAGAATAATCGAGTTGAATGCTTTCACTGTGCGGTTGGAGTGAAGAAAGGCAAAATGATGTTTATTAATTGTGTAGAAAAGTTGTTTTGGAAACCACATGACAGCGTAAACAGATTTTCAGCAATTCGCAGTTATGAGAATGTAAGCAACCAAGGAATGGTAGGGAATGCCTATGGCCTTTAGAAAATCTCAATAGAATTCTGAATGCTGGTCTTCCCACTTGAAAGGAGAATCGTTTTTTCACAAACTTGATCATCAACTTTACATTTTGCTGAAAGCAGAATGTTTATTCTTTAATATGAGATGCAGAGTAGGAGCATCATTCGCTGCATTACATCTTAGTGTTCGCCTTTTGCTCTGCTTTTCTTCAATGGAGTTGAATAAATAGCAGACAGAAATCCATAGCAGATGGTATGGAAACCGAAAGTCGATGGAACTTCCCTAAGACCTTCAGAATAGAAGTATGAGGCAGAACAATAGACTGCTTGAAGCTTTTTTTTTCGGGAAAAAGGTTGTAAGTGATCTGAAAAATATTATGTATAGTGCACGTGAAGTTCTTGATAAGTTGTAATTCACTGCTCTTCTTGACTGTATGGGAAGTCAATTAGGAAGTCATCAAGTGTGAATGATTCATTGGTATCAATGACTGTATAAGCTCCACTCTTGATTTTTCCACTTGTACAAGACAAGCTTCACTTAAAGCCTAAGAGGAGCAGGTGATGAAGCCCTTCGAGTTATTGTTTGTATGTAGTTCAGATACGGAAAAATAAGTAATATATTTTCCGCTTTGTTGTGTGATGGGCGAGGGGGGGAGCAGCTTTGCGAAATGTAATAGAGAAGCAGCATGGACACATTCCGAAATTAAAATGGAATTTTGACAAAGTACATTTCTGCGATGGGACTCCGCTAACAGCGCAGTACATCCTTGTGGTGGATGCTCTGAACTTCTGCTTTTGGCCGGGTGCTTCATCTCCTTCTCTTCTCTTCTCTCTTTCTCTGTGTCTCTCTCCCTCCACACAACTTGAAGTTTGCTTTGTCTTGCTTTTGTCCCACTCCTCCCCTCCTTACTCTGGAGAAAACTCAATCTTCCTATCCTCCTCTAGTTGAACTCGGTTTTGAGGTCCTCACCTTCCTTCTCCTCCTCCCTTTCTCTCTCTCTCGTCCCCCCCTCAATCTCTCCCCCCTCTCCCTTTCTCCCTCTCGTCCCTTCTCTTCTCCGCCACCTTGGAACATTCATCTCTTTTTCTCCTCTCCCCACCCAGACTCTCCCTCCCCCGAGAAACGTTCTGAAGATATAAGGGCTCAAGTTCAGAGGCAGAGGAGGGCTTGGCTCTGCAGCTCCTGAGCTTCAATATGGCGATCTCGCGGGAGGGCTAAAGCGCTCTCTTGAGGAAGACCCTCATGCTTTGGATGCAGACCGGCTCGCCTCCTTCGATAGTGAGCCATCTCTGCCTCACTTTAGGGCTAAGCCTTTCAAGAGTTTTAGTTTAGTTTTCAATGTTTCCTGGGGTTGTTGCTCAGGTTGACAGTGGTATTTGTAGATGCAGTAGCCTCAGCTGACATGTTTGGTTCTTAAATAGGGACGAAGCAAACAGTAATAAGAACTTTAAGATCTGATTCAGATCGTTTGTTTCCCTCTTTCCCTCCCTTCTTACTTTCTTCTCTCACTTTCATTTTTTTCTTCCCTCGTTACCCCCCCCCTCTCTCTCTCTCTCTCTCTCTCTCTCTCTCTCTCTCTCTCTCTCTCTCTCTCTCTCTCTCTCCCCCTCTCTGTCTCTCTCTCTCTCCCTCTTTCCGGGGCGTTGAGCAGGCGCAAAGCTCCGAGCCCTTTTGCATTGGCCGGGAGAGATTCCGCTGGAGGAGGAGCGCGTGCGGCTTGTGAAGGAGATAGGGGCGGAGCTGGGAAAGAGCTTTAATGGGCAGGCAGCGAACCTCATTCTTGCAGCCAAAGGCTCCGCTATCACTCTGGTGGAGCTGGTCACAGCTCATTTTCCAGGTTTGACCATGTCCCTTCTATCCCTCCCACCCCCTTATCTCTCTCTCTCACACTCTCTCTCTCGTTCCCTCTCTCCCTCTATCTCTCTCATCCAGTGTCGTTTGCATCTATCTCGCTGTCTCTCTGTCGCACACACAGACACCACTGCTTCCCTCCCTCCAATCCCCCCCCCCCCTCACTCTCTCTCGCCCCTTCCCCCTCTTCATCTCCCTCTCTTACCCCCCTCTCTAACATACAGGGTTCCGAGACCATTGTATATACCGCGGCCGGCAAATATTTTTTTACAAGAGAGCGCAGATTTTCGCAGCAGATATATGGGGGGCCTTTCAAGGCCAATATTTGGGCGAGTTCCGAGACATGACCAAGTTGACCATGTTCGCCGACTACTTAGTCCCCGCGGTCCTCAGAGAGTGGGGGATAGTCACTTACCGATCTGACTTAGCCGAAAAAATTGACCGAAAGGAGGAAGTTCTGCCAGGTGCTTCCTCGAGGCTCAGTTTTGTGAATCTTCTTTGTGCGATTGCAAATCAGGCTTTAGTTAGTTAGCCAGGGTTTGGCGTTTATTTTCTGACTCCCCACACACTTCCCCACCCTCCCCCTCCCTCTCCCTCTTCCTCTCCCTCTCCACTCCCCCCCCCTCCCCCTCCCTCTCCCTCTTCCTCTCCCTCTCCCTCTTCCTCTCCCTCTCCCTCGTCCTCTCCTCCTCCCTCTCCCTCTTCCTCTCCCTCTCCCTCTCCCTCTCTTTCTCCCTCTCCCTCTCCCTCTTCCTCTCCTCCTCCCTCTCCCTCTCCCTCTCCTCTCCCTCTCCTCCTCCCTCTCCCTCTCCCTCTCCTCCTCCCTCTCCTCCTCCTCCCTCTCCTCCTCTCCTCTCCTCTCCCTCTCCCTCTCCTCTCCCTCTCCCTCTCCTCTTCCTCTCCCTCTCCCTCGCCCCTCTCCCTCTCCCTCTCCCTCTCCCTCTCCCTCTCTCTCCCTCTCCCTCTCCCTCTCCCTCTCCCTCTCCCTCTCCCTCTCCCTCTCCCTCCCCTCTCCCTCTCCCTCGCCCCTCTCCTCTCCCTTTCTCCCTCGCTCTCCCACTCCCTCTCCTCTCTCCCTCTCTCTCTTTCTTTCCTCCCTTCCCCCATTCGCCACCCATTCCAGTGCTCGGCTTTCGATAAGAAGAGAGAGGAGGAGGTGGGGTCGCAGGCTCAGAGGAGGAAGTGGAGATAAGGGCAGCCTGCATTGTGGCGACTGACTCCCTCCGTACTCTCCTCGAACAGAAATTTGGGGAAGAGGTACAGAGAGCCTCCTGCTGAACGTTAATGGTCTTTTATTAGTTCCCTCTGAAAATCGCTCTTTGATATTAACGCTTCAGACATTTTAGGGTCTTAGTCAACCCTAAAAATCCTGAAAATAATAGAATCACTACCAACTCAAGAAATCCTAGCAACCTTATAAGTCCCAAATCCTTAAATTTGAGTGAGGCTTCATGGTGGTTTGGTGCAGATTCTGAGTGTGGAGCTGGACTGGTGGCTGTGGGAGCAAGGCGGCTCCCTCCCTGGTCTGGTTCATCACCGCACTTTGACCATCTACTACTGAACTCGACTCAGGAAGAAAGAATGAAAGGACCTGACCTGCGGATACTGTAGTCGAGGAGGAAAGGAAAGGTGCAGGAAGTTGAAGTTGAACTTGAAGGGTTTATGGAGGGTTCAGAGCTGGCAATGGTTAGGAACAGCAGAACAGGGTACGGGTTTGGAACAGGAAGGGATGTGATTTCGGTGGTGGGTAGCGGAACTGTGTTTTGGATGAAGAACCTGAACGGCATTTCAGTTTGGCCTTTGCTCCTGTTCATCTCAGAAAATCCTCTGGATGTTTTCCCATGTTGAATTTGAATTGAGCTGTCAGCTCATCTTAGGTTCCCTTTTCTTAGCGTTAATTCACTCGTTTTCCGGTACTTCAATGCACCAGATTGGCTCCAATTCACAGCTTTGGAATAATGTATGCGAAGTGAGACTGAAGACTGCCAGGGGGTTACCTTTTGGGCTGCTCTTTGATGCCTCGTCTCCTCAAATGACTGAGGTACTGAAGGTAATGAATGAGACGATTCTGTATCCATTGTTGTATACCCCTAGAGCTGTCCTTTTGGATGTTTTCTTATACTGAGTTTGTCTGTGTAGGGGTCGATTGTTAGTGGTTGTTCAAAGTATCAGCTGGGGACAGAAGAAAGCGAAATGGAGTGTGAAACAGAGCGAGCTCCCAAGTCCCCTGAGCCTGTCCAATTCTCCTGACTCAAGCATTGGACGCGCCTGCCTGCCTGCCTGCCCCGCGCTGCTGTAAGAACACAAGACCTTCAAGCAGGCCATTCATCTTCTCATAGCAAAAGCGCCACAAGCCACCGTTAACAATCAAGCCGATAAAATAAATCTTAAAAAAAGTAAAGGAAGTGTATTGTGAATAATGTATCTAGCCATGAAAAGGCTTCTCTAATAGAACCAATTATTCATCCCCGCTAAACTTTCGACTGAATCAGGTTCGTGTCAGAGCATGTGCATTTTTGCCAGCCCCATTCCTCACTGACTCCGCTGACTTTGTTGACCCTGTTTTCCTGGATCCCTTCACATCTGAAGGCTGCAAAATCCCCACAAGGACAAAGCTACTCCAAAGATGCTCCTGGGCTTTGACTATGAACAAGTAGGTGCTATGAACAGGTAGTTGATCGTTCAGCACTCTGAACTAAGGAGAGGATTGGAAAAGGACCAGAAGGGTAGGAAGGAGGTTGGACGTGGGCAGTGGGTAAACATACTTGGAGCAGATCAATGAGGGACGGCGCTTAAAGATCGACGTGACTGGAGGAAGCAGCCATGGCTGCCAGCTGTGACGAGCGTACGAGAAGCAGGAACTGAGGAGTGTAATATGTTGCGAGAGCAGCTCATAGGTACAAGGAATTGTAGGAGGAGAGGAGGACATAAGACAACTAAATGACCTTGCATCCGTGCTACTTGACATAATGCGGTTTTTTACTTCCTGACGATACGTTACTATCAAGGAAGCTAAAGGGCTCTCGTTTCCGCCTCTGCCTCCCTAAAATAGACGCAATTTTGATGACATCATCACTTCTTTGCAACCAATGGGCGAAGCTCTGCATGGACTGATGCGCTGCTTGGAGCACTGCATCCACAATGGCACAGAACCTGAGATCAGATTCGGTAGACAGGCAGAAGTAGCTGGAAAGTGATCAGTAAGCTCTAGCTGCTGCAGCAATGTCTTTCGGCTGTGCAGAAGTTAGTTTTAACATCACATGATGAGAAAAATGAAGATAAGATGCTGAGTTACTTCATCTGCAGGAAAAGAAAGCTTCCTTAGGAATTTCACCTTTAGATGTTACACAACGTGTTAATCATAGAAAGGACAGCAACCGCCTACTAAAAGGACTACAGGGGGTTGGCGATCGATTGCCATGAAATAGTCCAACATGCTAGTTCTGAATCAAAACGAAGAGGATTCCAAGACTGCTTACAGTTCATTTCCTCCTTCACAAGAAGTTTCTTGTTCCGATCAATCTCTCGATCAGACATTGTATGGCCTCGTGCCAGAACGTCTCTGTACCTGCTCCTGAATGCTGAGAGCAGGAAAGAACTCAGCGTTCTATCAAAGACTCTGCATGTCAACCAGCACCATTACAAAGTCATTTTTCGATAGCTTGCAAGCCGAAGCGAATAAACAACGAAACAACAATCCGTCCTCCAAATCTAACAGTCTATTTGATCCACCTGCAGGAACTGACGAAATCAGGCATCAAACACTCAAAAAGAGCGGGGAAACAAACAATGTACACAAGTTGCGGTTCATCAGAAACGTATCAGCCCATTTGCCAGTTCCAAGGCTTGGCCTTAAGCTACAGTACCCGCAGGCCAACACTTGAGCAGCCAAAATCACAGCACTCACAAAGGAGACAGCTTTCCACCGAGCTCATAGTAATACTGGGAACATTCTCGAAGGTTGACGCAGCCTGCATCCGCTCGAAGTTCATTCCTTATTCTGCAGGATGACATCTATATGTCAATAACGTCGACATGTTGATTCAGCAATAATGGCTTCCTTAGAACAAAATAGTGCCAACCTGACTCTCTCACATGCCTTTAGGAGTTCAAACATATGTTTCTAACAGCAAGGTGAAACATGGAAGAAAAGCTGAGGCATCCCGGGCAGTCATTATCTATCAAGGAAAAAAAAATGCCTCTTGTGCTCACCGCTCCCCAAAGCATCTTGGCTGCCTGACAATCAGCATGTTCCGCTGTGCCAGTGCAGGAGTAATCCAGAAGGGAACGTCCACTTTGGCTCCTACAGCAAGCTGTTCATAACGTCAGACAAACAGCCAACCAGCATGTATTGACTATGGATGCATTGACGACGTGGTATGACCATGCTAGTTTGGGCAATCTATGGAAGTCCCTGCAATAGGAATACAATAATAGCTAAAAGAATTCAAGAATGGCTTAGGAAGAATAAGAAGGATCATCAGCTATAGTCTCTATAGGCTCTGGCACTATTGGACATTATCAAATCCTGAGAAGGGGTCAGTTTATTTGCCCGCGAGTTTCATGACATGCACCATTGTCTGAGTGAGAAATGACGACCAAGAATATTCGGCTATATGATTAAACAGTCACGTAGGTGATGACGGTTCCGCAACAGAAGCTCAGCCATTTCAACCAACTCCAATGGAGGGGAGGTGCTTGATCCTTTTTCGAGTCAGAAAGTGTAAGTCAATAAGTCCTGTGAGAGTCTTGCTGAAATGTCAAAATTTCTATGTGGCCTCTCGATATTGAGTTGCAACTACTGCGGAAACAAGGGAATTGGTTTACATCGTCATCATCGCAGCTTGGATCGAGGACACGTCCAACGCCCGTAATTCCGGTTCTGAAGGTCACTGGAAGCCGCTGCAAGAATAACCAGCACTCACTCTTACAAAACTGAGTGGAAAAAACAAGTATGACCCGCGTTGCTTCCAATAACGTGAAGCGATTGCACTTGGAAGATGCTTCTGGCGAGAGCATTAGCTATAAACTTAAAATGAAACTTGAAGTAGCCTTCACATAAATAATTTTTTTTCTTTCGTTTCGAACATCTTAACAAACACACGACTGACGGCAGCCATTTACTTGGCGAAATAAGTTACCTCTTCTTCCAAAAGAATTGCGTCAATGTTGTAGTAATCTGTCATCACTTTCAATAAGGCACACTCCTATTCTTAGAGGGACTGTCGTGTTCCACACGATGGAAGGATTAGGACGCATTCGAGCATAACAAAGGGCCCTTGCCCTGAAAATGGTCTTATCGAAACTGCACTATCGTCCTTTTGCCAAAGTGTTGCCACACAGCACTCTGGCCCCTGTATTTCACCCACTACTCTCTATAGCCTTCACACGCCTCCACACCATTCTTCAACGACCCTGCAGCTTCGTCCAGGAATCAGAATGACATCCTCCAGCAGCCAATCCTTTCACCTGCCCGCTCCGGTCCTGCATTGGACCCTCCGGTTGCTCCTTCTCTGCCAGGTGCTCCCTCTGCTACAGCAACAGGAAGGTAGATAGGCCGAGAAGGCGAGAGAGTGGGAGAGGGCGAGAGGGAGAGGGCGAGACAGTGGGAGAGGGAGAGGGAGAGAGACGGAGAGCGGGAGCGCGTGAAAGTTCGAAAGTTTGGAAGCGTGTTTGGAATTTGGGATCCCTCCCTCCCTTTTTTCCCTTCAAGTCGGCGCCTTGCCGGAAAAGGCTTCAAATTCTGCCGGGCCGTTCCATGTACGAAACGTCGTCCAGTTGAAAATCACAACGGTTTCTATGTGAGTTGACGCAGCAATTCCTGACCGTTGGATTGCCGCGTGCGAGATCTAGTTGGAAGCCGCGGAAGGTGAACGCATGGGAAGGATGTGGCATTGACCTCACGATGGCGATGATGGCATCAAATGTACATGGACAAAGTCATCATGGGGAACCACGAGGAACTGGTCCATTGGATTGTATAGGTGCACAACTTTCCAATGGTTGCCGATCCAACCAACCGTTGGAATGGTTGCGAACCACTGATGATACGCGACCCAAGCAACCATTGGCAACCACTGAATTCAATGGTTGCCAGCCATTGGAATCCTCCATTGACTGTGTCCAATGGTTGCCGATCCTGGTTGCGAACCACTGATCATACGCGACCCAAGCAACCATTGGCAACCACTGAATTCAATGGTTGCCAACCATTGGAATCCTCCATTGGCTGCGTCCAATGGTTGCCGATCCTGGTTGCGAACCACTGATCATACGCGACCCAAGGAACCATTGGCAACCACTTAATTCAATAGTTGCTAACCATTGAACCCATCCATTGGGTACGTCCAATGGTTGCCGATGCCACGATCCGCCCTGTGCAAAGTAAGTTTCAGTTTTTTGCGAGTGTACGGAACTGTACACTGTACGGAGCTCTCTTAAAGTTAGTCGTGCTATGGCATATGTTAATTATCTCCGTGAATTTGGTTCGACGGATTCTGTCCGTTAACTGGAGCACAGAACGAGCCCCTTGCTCGAGGAGCCCTCCCACTGCTCCGTGCCCTAATCTGCCCTCCCACTCCCCCTCCCTCACCTCTTCTCTCCTTCAAGCTCCCTTCCTCCGCCATGGCGCAGCCTCTGCTGAAGCAGATCGCTTCCCTGAAGGCGAAGGATGTGCCTGCGTTTGCAAAGACCACGTTCACAGTGAAGAACATGGGGGAGATGTACCATGGATGGGTGGAGGAGTACCACAAGAAGCACATCCTCACGGGAAGCGTCAAGCCCTTGAATGACCTCATGTTATTTGTGGGAGTTTTGGCGTATGCAGTGGCATGGCCCACTGAGATTCGCCATCTGAAGCACGCGGAGGAGGCTGCCAAGCACGGAGACGGAGGGCACCATTAGCAGAGGTAGGCACTGGCAGGCCCATGTACTCGCAAAGCCTAAAACATTGACAAATTTCGATGAATTCTTGAACTGCAGAAAGCGTTTCTAGTCCGACGATTGCGTTTTTGCTAAAAGTGCGCACTTTTGGAACATGTTTTAGGGTTGTTCACATGCAAAGGCGTAGCAGAAATAAGCACTTGCACTTGCTATCCCCCTTCCCCCCACTCCTTTCCTTTTCCGAAAGAGCTGAAAGTTGTTGCTGCTGAGAAGGTTTGTTGGAATTTTAGGGTTTGCATGGTTGGTTCTCTGATATCAAAGGCCTTCAACCATGAGCCATATTTCATCGCTCCGGGTAGATGCATTTTATTTTTAACCATAAGCGGAACGGAGGAGCTCTACAGTATTTTATATAGTGAAACTGATCTGGAAACTGAGCCGAAACTGAAACTGCTGCATGGGAGGCGAGTACACACTTTTAGCCACTGAAAGTTGAGTCCGAAGTCGAAAACTGAAAATGAGAACCTTCTGCCTTCGGAATTATATGCGAGTCAAAGAAGCTGTTTAAGGATTCATTGAGCTTTTTTTGTTTGTAGCTTGATTTTAAGCCATTAAATGGCTCGCCGTAGGCAGCCTGAGGCTTCTCTTGGGGTACGAAGCAGGGCGGCAGAATTTTCTTGGTCGTTTAAATCATTATTATCCTCTGTTTGTTAATCTCGGAATTGATGTGGATACAGAGTGCTATGCTGATAGACCTTTGAATTTTTGATTTTTTACATGGTTTCTGCTTACCCTTTTATAGGTATTTTGTTCCTCTGCCTTTGTCTGTCTACCTGTCTTCCCATTCTCTCTTCTTCTTTTCTCGCTTCCTCTTCCTTCTCTCTCTGCCGTTTTCCTCCTCCCCCCCTCCCTTTCTGTCTTTCCCGCTCCCTCTTCGACTCCATCCCTTTCGTCATCATAAATTCACATGTACAGAATTCATTGATGGAATATCCGAATATATACTATTCTTACGTTCGAATATTTCTATTCTCGGTTCTTACTGTATGGCGTTCTCACCTCCTAATCTCTTTCCTTGCTGGCCTTCTTTCGCAGGCTTTGATGACTATTAATCTGAATGTGGAATCAAGCGCGGAGGATGTTTCCAGCGAACGCTTGTGTAGACTTACTTTCAAGGGGGGAGTTCTGGCCATAAAATTGTGGAATTAAGGATGGCCGTGGATGGCTGCGTTAGGACAGAAATTGGCATAGGCATTCCTCCAAAGGAGCTATTGATACGCATGCTATGCAAGAAGCATATTTTATGACGTCTGAATCTCACCTGCCTGCATGGTTTTAATTGGAATCTGCAGACAGAGTTACCTCCATTTTATGCACAGTCAAAAAAAATGGGGGGGGGTCGGGAGGGTTTTACAAAAAATCTTCTCCACTTCTTTTCGTCGAGAAACATGAAGATTCAGGTGCCTGAACTTTGCTACCTTCTAGCAATTTTAGGGTTTTTTTTTTTTATGAGTCCTTTCAAGCATGTGGTGACTGTTTGAAGATTACTGCCGGGAAGTCATTCGAATGGACCCAATCGTGAAGAGTGGAAACGCTAACCCTAATCATTTTCATTTGGATGGGAGGATATGATGATGTCTGGCCATGATGCATGTGACCATGTGAACCCTAACCCTAACCCTAACCCTAACCCTAACCCTAACCCTAACCCTAACCCTAACCCTAACCCTAACCCTAACCCTAACCCTAACCCTAACCCTAACCCTAACCCTAACCCTAACCCTAACCCTAACCCTAACTATAGATCCGTATGTATCAAACGCGTGTATTAATACACTGTATAATACATGCGTATTATACAACATTTTAAAAATACAGTGTATTTTTAATGTATTTAACGTATTTTTTTATTTTCGTGGTTAGTTGAACAAAAATTGATTATAATATTGAAATTCCAGCACTTTCCAAGTCACGTCACTTGCCAAACACTCAACACGTGTGACTTGGTCCGTACATGTTCGTACAACCCTTCCGTACATAATTACCGTACGGATCTATGTTCCGATTGTACGGCTGTTAACAGTTGCGTTGAGGTATTATACAGTGTATAATACAGTATTAATACTGTATTATACATTGTATCGAACCTCAAAGAAAATGATGTTTGATTGAACTCACGATGGCAAGGCCATCAAATGTACATGGAGAAAATCGACATAAGGAACCAAAAGAAGCAGTCACAACGGACATAAGGACCAAGAGAAAGCCTTGAAACGGAAATCAACTTCTAGGCGCAACAACACGGCACTAGAAGCAGCCGCGAAGGTCGCCAATGTGGGGCGCAGTACGCGCGGGAAGGGGCGGAAGACCACCGGGACGGGTCCCAACAAC
>CM074818.1:1730514-1744324 GCA_037447605.1 Zygnema circumcarinatum
AAAGCTCCATAAGTGGGACTCATTTTTAACTTTCACGTTAGGGATCTGAAATCAGAATCTGTACCATTCATAACTCATACCGAGTTATGAACATGTGAAAACCAGAATTCAGTTTCGCTTTTGACGTTCTTTTCGCTAGAAATGAGTCCCCCTTATTGGAGTTAATCATCGTTGGGGTGAATCTCCTTCTTTATTCCGACTTTTCTGTGTAGGCCTACCAAGTTGGTTTGAAAAACTGCATGTATGTGTGTTTGTCTGGTGGTTTGCTGATGTACGGCCCTCCCTGCATTTGGAGGGGGCAGGTGTGCTACTATGGCCAGCACTACCACTGCTTTGCCCTCAATCCGGACTTGGGGCGATGGGTTATGTTTGACGATACCACTGTCAAGGTGGGTGTTCACTATGGACATGCTGAGCTATCGAGTTTTCCCACTTACCCCTCTCTCTCTTCCTCTCAGGGTATCCACTCTCTCCTTCGATTCTCTCTCTGTGTCTCTCCCGCTCTCCCCCCTCTCCTCCCTCTCTCTCTCCGTCTCTCCCCCTCTTCACCCCTCCCCCGCCCCGCCCTCCCCTCCCTCCCTCCCCACCTCGCCCCTTCCCCTTCACTCTCTCCCTCTCTCCGTCTCTGTCTCTCAGGACCTAAGGATTTTCTTAAAGGACTCAAGTTTCCCTGGAAATATGATGCCGGAAAGGAAGGTCTAAGGTAAGCGGTGCGTGGTTGAAGTCCCCCTCCCTCAGAAACCACGAGGACTGACTCGCCGAGGAGTTCCCTCCTGCAGGTTGTGGGCACGTGGGATGACGTCACGCGGACATGCAGGCGGGGCCGCCTCCAGGCGCAAGTGCTCTTCTATGAGGCGCAGGACGCCTCCTGAGGGCCTCCCTTTCCGTCTCCTACTCCCTCTCCCTCTCCGTCTCCCTCTCCCTCTCCCCCTCCCTCTCCCTCCCCCTCCCCCTCCCCCTCCGGCTCTCTCTCCCTCTCACTCTTTTCCCCTCCCCCTCTACCTCTCCTAATTCGCCATGAACGGGGTCAAGCCTCCTCTCCTTTCCCACGGAGGTCAAACAGATAGGCAGTCTCTTGCTGCCTTTACAAGTAACGTGCTATTTTTGTCTATGGGCCCTCAGTGATAGCCTCCCTCTCCGTCGTCTCTCTCTCTAGCCCCATAAGCAGGTGCATTCTCAAGTGCTATATGTGGGACAGAGAGAGAGGGAGGGAGAGAGGACAGAGACAGAGAGCGGGGGCCTCCCACAGTCCCACCTATGGAAATTAGGATCACCGAAGCGTTCAGCAATTTTTGACAGTCAGAGAGCAAAGTAGAGCCTGCGGAGTCCTTTCCTTGTGTCACCGAGTTTAGCTTAACTGGTCACATAGGGGCAGCTACATAGAACCGTTGCCCCTATGGGGGGCCCTTTACCTTAGCGCTTCTTCTGCGTAGAGGGAGGGAAAGGGGGGGGTGGGAAGAGGCGCCGCCTCTCTCGCGATTGGGCAGCGGAGGAATGAAAGGAAGGAAGAGAAGAAAGAAAGAGCGCCCCTTCAATTCGATCTGATGATGGGTGGTCCTGAACCCTCCTCAAACCCACAAACTCAAACCTGGCAAAGAAGCAAATTGAAACCCTAAAAAGGAAAGAAAAGATGAGTATGAGTGCTGCATACTACTACGGTACTGTATGAGCAAATTGAGACAGCAAAATTTGAGAGGAATTTGAAAAATAAATGTAATTCTAAGATTAGATGAAAAGTTATATTAATCAATTTCTCGCCGCAGTTGAAAAGGTTAATATCAAAGCGTATTTTTTTGAGAATAGGACCCAAAAAATCAAACACCAGAACCTGCCACAAGTTCGTTGATGCCGCCATCGCAACCGTAAGCCAGTTCGCAACTTTTGATGCGTGCGAGCAAAAACCTCGAATAGAATGAGCTTCCATTTTAGGGCAAATTTTCCTCCGCTAATCAGAGATTGCCACGTATTCTTTACCGCGTGTCAATCTCCCAATGAACCTACACTCGTCCCCAAAGGGGAGAGCAGGTGCGCATGGTTTTGACCGTACGGTTCCGTTTCTATGTGCAAATTGAGAGTAGAAACCCGTCCTTAGTTTTTTCACCACAAGTTGTGAGCATGGAACGCGGTATACAGTACTGTATGCCAATTGTTATCCGTACAGATCAAAGATCTTGACTTTTGTCGTACATTACTATGTCGTACATATGTTTTCGTACAGAATCTTGTCGTGGAGAGCTGTCCTCTCGATCCTTGACTCGTGGTCGCCAGCGGCCCACACGGCGCTTATTGCTGTACGAAAATGAACCGAACGTGTACGATCGGTTGGGACCTACATCCTTTTGGTGCATTTGTATGGCGGGTAGGCTGACATTTCGTACACGTTCAGTCGATGTTGATGGATTCCGTCGCGCGCGGTTGTCGGTTACCCGCCGGCGCGTTGCCGTTCGGCGGTCAAACCAACCGCCGGCGGAGGTCCTCCCAAATGGAACCGAGATACGAGCCTGGTCCGAACGTACGCCGAGCCGACTCCGAGCCTAATGGAGTGCCGAAGCTGTCTACGAGGAACGGTTGGGAGGGGAAGGCCTTCCGAACGTATTCCGCACATGTTCCAAAGCTGACGTTGGAGGAAGCCTGGAACTGATAGAAGTTTGATGAGTGGGAGAGAGAAGGAAGCGGCTTGAGAGGGAGGAAAGCAGGAAGTGGTAGAGAGCGATATTGAGAGGATTCGAGTGGAAAGGAGAAGAGGAAGGAGCTTTTGAAGGTATGCGTATTGGAAAGAGTGAAGAAGAGGCTTTCTTGCATTAGTGGATGAAGGTGCAGATGCATGTGTACAAGCAGTTGCTAGTTTTGTTTTTTTTTTTTGGTTGAGAGCTGTGATCTCTGCTTGAAACTAAATGTAGATGGTTCTTATTAGGGATCGGATCGGGAGAGGCATGTTTTTTTTTTTTGAAGGTAGATGGTAATGTTGCTGGCACGGCTGATACAGGCAATAGATGGAAAGCAGTCTGAGTCCTGAATGTGAGATGTCCATCGTTTTGCTGAGCACAACTGAGTGGACAGTTGTGCGACCGCTGAAACTATGAGCTTTGAGATGGCTCACAACCATCATGCCAAGTCCTTTCGATTGGATCCGGATAGACCGTGCTTTCTTTGCTTGTTACGAACAGAGTTCCGAGTTCAGCAAGAGGAAAGTAGTAGTCTTTATCCTGAATGCCGACAAACTTTTAATGCAACTTATGGACTTTCAATGGATTATGGTTGATATTTGCATGTTAAACCGACAGTGAACGTTGGTACAAGCTGAATAACTATCTTTCTAGTGTATGGCATAATGTTGATTCCACATTTGATAAACTTCTTTGAAGCGATTCTGTAGCTTGTTCGCACCGCAATGATTTTGTTTTTTGCCTGAAACTGCTGCGCCAACTAGATCGTTTGTCGCCTTCAAGCACTGCAATGCCAGCAGCTTGAAATGCAAGTTCATGATTGTGGTTTGTACAATGCCATTGATTTTTATTTAAATGGTTGCTGTGATTTTCAAAGATCCCTTTGGCAAGATGTGACTGCTTGCACTCATCAGATCAAACTCTCAGAGAAGAGCGACCAACACCAACACAGCTCTCCATTGTTTTCGTCGCAGAGTGAAGTCATGGCTTTCTTTAAGACTCTTATCAAGACAACGACCACGGAGGTTGCTGCTGTTGTACCAACCGAAGCAGCACTTAAAGATGTCGCCCCTGCTTCTATTGTCGCAGACCTTGCGGCTACTTCTAGCACTTCCTTGACAGGTGAGAAAATACTCCGCGGCATACTACTGCTGCTGTCAATGAGCACTGAGCTTGCTTTTGGCGCTCATTATGTTTTGCTTCTTCTATATAAAGGAGACCCTTCTAGGGGCCAAGGATGAGGCCATGGCTGTCGGAAGGCTTGTATCTCGCGGTGCAGGAAGTGTGAGTAGAAGGCTTGAGGTGTTTGATGCCATGGAGTTAGTGCTGAAGGTGAAGGCGAGGCTGTGCGCCAAGGATCACGCACGCAAATTTGGAGTTCTGCAGATCTATCTCGTTAACAATGTTTTTCCTCCACATTCAACGAAAGCATCATGTAGTCACTGATCGCAGCCCTCTGCCGTCGGTCTTGATCCAAATCAGAGGGATCTTTCTTCTTCTGATCCAAATTCAGTCTGATGGTTCATATTGTCTGGGAATGTGGTTGGGACTACTTACAGACATGCAGAAATCAGTAACCACAGATATCACAGAAGTTTCAGCATCCCTTGAATCCAGCGTCACGGATAAAATTGCTGAGCTTGAGGTAAGAGGGACCTTCGATTGATGAATGAGAATGATTTCATAAATTGTGGAGGCCAATGCTGGCCGTTGGAGCTGATGACGTCAAACATTCATACTTTCAAACATGAACATTTTCAAGCATTGATATTTTCAGACATTGATGGTTTCAGAGCCCTTTGGTCATTGCAGAAGAAGGTGGACACGCTTGAGGATGCTTATGATCCATCGAAAAATTTCTTCTTTAAGTTGATGACCTGCTGTGGAGGGCCCTTTGCTTCTATGTTTCCTGCTAAGCTACCACCGGTGCCAAAAGCGGAGGAGGTCGTTGTTGCCTGAGATTGACTGACTACGGAGGAGTGAAATAGCCGCGGAGAGAGAGAGAGAGAGAGAGAGATTGCTCTCTCCTACCACTTTCCGCGGAATGCAGGTCATGAGGACGCTCTCGTTTTCCACTAGAATTCCATAAGGCATTTGCTCCCTATTTCTGCTCAGTCATTATTCCTTGTCGCCAGACAAATAATGGATTGATGTATACAGCATATAGATTATATCCTCTACTATTTATTAGAAACTCACGTACCTAAATGTGTTCTGTATGTGGCGTCTTTACCCGGATGTGTAATCAAGAGTAGTATTCTTGCATGCAGCTTAAATAAGTGAAGTTGCAGATATGTTACGGTTTAAGAAACAATATCAGGTATACGACTTGTAATGAAAGTCTGAGGTCATAACTTTACAGGAGCTGGTAGTTGGAGTTTTCTTATTGGCTAGTTACAAAACCTAAACCCTAATTTGATAGGTGTCATGGGCCCTGACGTGAATCCTGAGCTTCCGCCTTTGGCGGGTGATCAGCTGCAGGGTGGAATCAGGATCAAAAACTATCTGGAGTAAATGTTAACCTTTTTGGATTTATGAATTAAAAAGCGGAGGTTTGTTTGAAGGAAAGAAAAGTAAGCAAAGTATCCCTTTCCTTTCCCTCTCCCTCTCCCTATCCCTCTCCGTCTCCGTCTCCGTCGTCCTGCCCCTCCTCTCCCTCTCCCTCCTACCACTCTCTCCCTCCCCATCATGTACCTCCTCTCCCTCTTCTTATCCCTCTCCCTCTCCCTCTTCTCCCTCCTCTCCCTCTAGCTCTCTATCTCCCTCTACCTCCCCTCCCTCTCGCTCTCCCTCTCTCTCCTCGCCCTCTCCCTCCCTCTCGCTCTCCCTCTCTCTCCTCTCCCTCTCCCTCCTATCCCTCCCTCTTCTCCCTCCTCTCCCTCTCCTCTCCCTCTCCTTCCCCCTCCTCTCCCACACACTTCCCTTTCCCTTTGTCCTCTCCATCTGCCTCCTCCCTCTCCTTCCCCTTTTGAAGAAGCTTTGACATTTTCCCTGAGAAACGGTAATCGACCCAGTACCGCATATCCATTATATTGCGACGCATGCAGCCAGAGTCAATTTGTTCTAGCACCCTTAACTGTTTCCCTCATTCCCTAGAGCCAGCCTCCCTCCCTCCTTTTCTCCCCTCACTCTCTCCCCTCCCTCTCTCCCCTCCCTCTCTCCCTCCCTCCAGCGCAGCCCTCCAGCGCAGCCCTCCAGCCCAGCCCTCCAGCTTCCCTCTGTTCTTTCTCCGTCTCCAGTTCCATCGAAATGCCAATTGCTTAAATTCCGTGCTCCACGAATGATAAGTCGCCACGTGTCGTTGCCGCGCGCCGCCATTGGCCCCGACTTGAGCGCAAAAAGTATGTGCCATGTGGCAGTCATTCGTTGGTTTGTTCTCCAAGAGTCGGAACGAGGTGGCCTCCCATGGTGGGGTCCCATGGCGCGGTTTAGCGTTGTGCGCGACGCGGGTCTGACTTCCATGTGGTACACGTGACAGCCACGTGGTATGGTGAGTGACCGTGTCGTCCAATCGTGCATCGCCACGTGGCTGTTTAAGGAGACGAGCCCATGGATGCTTGTGCCACGTGGCTGACGGACAATCCTGGTCACAAAGCCACGTGGCCTGCGTGACCACGTGGTGACATGTGGGAAGTGCTGATTGGAATCCGAGGCGCAATTTTTATGGGAGCAGGTGGAAACTGAACCCCAAATATCCTTAAAAACAGACAGTTGGGTTTTGCATTTTCTCAAACCGTTCCGTTCAGTTCAGTTACAGTTGGAACAAACCGGGAACTGCCATCCATAGAAGGCGCAAGGCTGGTGAAGAATGAGAGGTGGAAGTGGAATTGATCTCACGATGGCGAATAATGAGGAAAAAAAAGAAAAAAAAAAAAGAAAGTATGCGCTCGATTGATTGATTGCATGTTAAAATTGATTGAAAACTCCAAACTTCAAAAAAAAATACAACATTAGCCCTCATTTGAAAATTTCCTTCAACCTGGTCCAAACTAACCGAAAAAAAACAAAACTTACACCTTGAAACTGCGAAACCAAAAGGCAACTATAAATTTTAGAAATAACTCAAAAAACCTGGTCACAAAATTTGGGGGGCAGATCCTTCTCCTCTTTCGTGGACCAACCCTTCGACCTAACGTTGACTCTAGAAACAAAAAGGGGTTCACACATTTGGGGGCGATTTTGCACCGAGTCGCTCAGACGAAGTGAACGAATTTAGGGAACAAAAGTTGAATAGTCCCTGCAAAGGAGATCAGGGATGGCCAGGACGTACGAGAATTGAGAGGATGGGTGCGTGTCTGCGAGAGGGAGGGAGAGGGAGAGGGAGGGAGAGGGAGAGGAGAGGGAGAGGGAGAGGGAGAGGGAGAGGGAGAGGGAGAGAGAGAGGGAGAGGGAGGGAGAGGGAGAGGGAGAGGGAGAGGGAGAGGGAGAGGGAGAGGGAGAGGGAGAGGGAGAGGGAGAGGGAGAGGGAGAGGGAGAGAGGGAGAGGGAGAGGAGAGGGAGGGAGAGGGAGAGGAAGAGGGAGAGGGAGAGGGAGAGGGAGAGGGAGAGGGAGAGGGAGAGGGAGAGGGAGAGGGAGAGGGAGAGAGGGAGAGGGAGAGGGAGAGGGAGAGGGAGAGGGAGAGGGAGAGGGAGAGGGAGAGGGAGAAGGAGAGGGAGAGGGAGAGGGAGAGAGGAACATTCACACGGGCAGAGCATGCAGCAGGGCAATTGTAGTCAACACCAAGGACGCTAATTTTCCAACTTACTAGCTCCTCACTTTCTCTCGCCCCTCTCTCTCTCTCTCTCTCTCTCTCTCTCTCTCTCTCTGCTCCCCCACCATTACCTCTTTCGCTCTCCACTTCTGTCGGCAAATCATCTCTCTCCATTCCCCTACCACCCCCTTCCGCCCGCACTGTCTCTCTCTCCGCCCTCTGCCCCTCCCACCGTCTCTCCACCTTCCCAAGCTTGACAATGCTCAAGCTCAACTAATGGCCAAGGCCAGAGTAAACGGCTCTTCGCACTGGGGTTCAGAGTCAACAAGTTGAGTTCAGGGTTAAGCTTTTCACATGATCCGAACAAGTTAGTCGGAATATCCGTCCTGTTCATCAGCTTCTCGGGATGCCTTATTCGCTCCAGTAATAGCTTTATAAAACAGATATGCCTGCATGAAGAGTCGACAAGTTGCATTACATTAGTATTCAGCGAGAGAGAGAAAGAGAAAGTGAGAGAGAGAGAGAGAGAGGGAGAGCGAGAAAGAAAGAGAGGGAGTATGTGTGTCGCACAGTCATTCGTCCTGTGATGATTCAAAAGCTAAAAATGTAAATTTTAAGGCTATACTTGCGAACAAGGACGACCTGGACAGAAGGAATACTTACTGAAAGTTGAGAGCGAACATTAACTGGACACATTAAAACCTTTTGAATGTACCAAGCAACCCTTCATGCATCCCTAAACCTAAAAAGAAACGACAAGGAAGAACGTGACAACATAATTGAAGAACATGAAGCAAGTACTGGACAAGGTAAAATGCTGCCGCTGTTGCTAGGCCTCCCCTCCCTCTCTCTCACTCTCTTTCTCCGTCTTTTTCTCTCTCTCTCCCTCTCTCTCCCTCTCTCTCTCTCTGTCTCCCCCCAATAACCACGGGTATGCTGGAATGCTTACCGCAGAGGGAAAGCCGGTGAAGGCAAAAAGGCCTAAAATGGGCAGCCAGAGGGGCGAGTCGGGCGGCACGATGCCGAAAATTGCGTTTCCATTAAAGTACTCGAAGATGGAGCCAACCTGCGCAGCGCTGAGCGCGCCGGCAGAGGCAGTAAGCTCTGGAGGGAGAGGGAGAGAGGGAGAGAGGAAGGGAGGGAGGGGGCGGCAGAGAGAGAGAGAGGAGAAAAGGGAGAAAGGGAGGGAAAGAGGGAGGGGAGGGCGAAGGGGGACAGGGAGGTGGGGAGGAAACGGGAAGAGAGGAAAGTGGGGAGAGAAGTGGAGAGTGGTCGAGAGAGGCGGATAGAGAAAGAGAGAGGGAGGGCCCCAGCGAGAGGGGCCTAGGGGGTTCGACAGCGAGAGAGAGAGAGAGAGAGAGAGAGAGAGAGAGAGAGTGAGAGAGAGAAGAACGAGAGAGAGCAAGAGTTGCAACGAGTCATACCGCAGCAATAGTAACGAGTGCGGAGGCCACCAAGTAGACAGGGAATGGAATCTCTGCGGGAACCCCCTCTCCCTCCCTCGCCTTCTCGCCCTTCGCCCATGGCGGCACCTCTTCACTGCCCGGCTTCGCCCACTCGGGCGTCCTCGCCTCGCTCTCCCGCTTCTCCGCCATGGCGAGAACCTCTCTTCCACCATGGCCGCTTTTCCTGCCCCTCCCTCCCTTCTCCTCAAAGCTTTCTATGGCGGAACGCTTGAACGCGCCTTCAAGAGATAGGGAGAAGAATGAGACTCCATGGCTGCGGGGTCGGAGAGAGGAGGATGGAGAAGAGGAGAGAGAGGATATATGACACGTGGCGATGGGAGAGACGAGACACGCTGAGAGAGTAGCCATGGCTGGAGGTGGCAAGCAGCTGAATAGGAAACCCTAACCCTAAAACTGGGGAAGGCGTCTCCCTCCCCCTCCGCCTCCCCACAAACTGTCGTATCGAGACATATCGACCAAATATCGAAAATTCTCACCATATTGACTCGGTATACGTATTGGGATATATCGCTTGTCTTCAAAACAAAACAAAAAAAATGACGGCTATTGCACATTGTGGGATGAATCTTATCAAAATGTTTCTGAAAGTATTAAGAAACTGATAGACTTTGCCTTTGAATCTAACTTCACATGAACCCTAAACCCTTTAGAATCTGAAAGTTTCATTTAAAAACACACTCAGAACAGGGCCCAATTCTGAAATACGAGAGGCGGCCAAATGTTGTACCACACAGAAGGAATTCAAAGCAAAGGAGAGGGTCACATGGAACTGTCAGATTGAACTGAACAGAGAACTGAATAACCAAAAGTTAAACAACGAACGGCCGTTCTGTACAGCACAAAGCCTCGCAACCTAACATTGGCGTCGGATCATCTTCAACATTTGTTTTTTTTTTTTTTTTCAAGTCCTAATTCCAAAAGTAGGTTTCCTTTCTAGAATACTTTTCCTGACTCTACATGCGTATAAAGTTTGGTCCCAAATTCGGCCCAAAATTATTACTTTCAAGTACCGCTTGTTGGCGGCCTTCTAGCAGGCGCTCTGTCAACTGAGAAGGAGAAAGAGAGAGGGGGGCGAGGGAGAGAGAGAGAGAGAGAGGGAGCGAGAGAGAGAGAGAAAGAGAGAGGGAAAGAGAAAGAGAGAGGGAGGGAGGAAGAGAGAGAGAGAGAAAGAGAGGGGGGATTAGAGGGAGGGAGGGAGAGAGAGAGAGAAAGAGAAGGGGGGGGGAGGAGGACCGGGGGAGAAAGGAGATAGAGACTCCCTCAGCTAACCTATAACCCAAATGATAAAAAAAAATGACAGGCAAAAAAGGAGCGATGTACGATTTTTTTCCTTTGACAAGCCAATTTCCTCCCTCCCCTCCTCCCCTCTCCCTTCAGTCGAGCATTAGGACCCGGCCCTGCACTCCCGCCCTCTGCCGCACATGCAGAATTTGACGCAGCTCGTCTGCGATTGGCTGCATGGACCGGTCCTCCTCCAAACTCATCAAGTACTCCTCTGCAGAGAGAGAGAGAACGCAGAGAGAGAAGAGAGAGAGAACACAAAATTAGATGTTGAAGGTTTTATCTCCCTCTCCCTCCCGCCGCACTCCATTACCCTCTCCCTTCCCTCTCGTCCTTCCCCCTCCCGTACTCCCTCTTTCCCTCCCTTCCTCCCTCCCTCCCTCCTTCCCTCCCTCTCTCCATCTACCTCTCACTCTCGCTTCCCCCCTTACAATTCCCACTCCCATTCTGCATGAACTGTCATCACAAACAAACAGTGCTCCTGCCAAAACAAGTGCATTTGTTGTCCTTCCCGTTTCTTTCCCTCTCATTCGTCCCTTCCCCTCCTCCCTCCCTCCCTCCTCCCTCCCTCCCTCCCTCCCTCCTCCCTCCTCCCTCTCCCTCCCTCCCTCCCTCCCTCCCTCCCTCCTCCCTCCCTCCTCCCTCCCTCCTTCCCTCCCTCCTCCCTCTCCCTCCCTCCCATCCTCCCCGCTCCCCTCCCCTCCTCCCTCCCTCCCTCCCTCCCTCCCTCCCTCCCCTCCCCTCCTCCCTCCCTCTCCCTCCCTCCCTCCTCCCTCCTCCCCTCCCCCTCCCCTCCCTCCCTCCTCCCTCCTCCCTCCCTCCTCCCCCTCCCCCGTCCCACCTGTATCCGGCTGCCAACCGTTGGCCCTTGGCCCCTGGTAGCGGTTGACCCTCAGCGCCCCCGCCTCCAGCGCCACCGTCCTCCCTCCCCCCGCCATTTCGAAGTGCCGCGCGGCCGCCCCGCGGTGCACGCGCGCGGCGAGGGCGGGCCGTACGGCCGCGCGCATGCCCGCCGCGGGGAAGAGCCCCGCGCCCTGCGTCTGCCGCCGCCGCCGCTGGTACCGCTCCACGACAAGCGCCGGGAGGGGCCGCTGGAACGGAACGGAACGGAAACGGAACGGAACGGAACGGAACGGAACGGGAACGGGAACGGGAACGGGAACGGGAACGGGAACGGGAACGGGAACGGGAACGGGAACGGGAACGGGAACGGAAGGGGAATGGAAGGGAAGGGGGGCGCATAGGGTTGGAGTGAGGGCGTGGATGGTGGATGGGGGATTCTGAGGTGATGATGTGGATGATGAAGGGGCGAGATGGAAGCGGGTGGGTGGGGGGGGAGGGGGGGAAGGGAGGAGAGAGGGGAGAGGGGACGAGAGGAGAGAGAGGGAGGAAAGGGAGAAGGGGAGAGGAGGGAGGGAAAGGAGAGGGAAAGGAAGGGGAAGAGGGAGAGAGGAGGAAGAGAAATGGGGGAGAAAGATACAGGAAAGGGAGAACGGAGGGGAAAGAGGCGCGAGAGAGAGAGTGGAGCATAAGGTAAAGAGAGAGATAGAGAGCGAGAGAGAGGAGCGCACCTGCGGGTAGCCCACGAAGAGCATGCTCTGCAGGAGGAGCTGCGAAACTTCCGGGAAGTCCTCCTCGTAGAGCCGCAGGTACCGCTCGAGGAAGCCGGGGGTGACGTCACGCGGGCGGAAGACGTACTCGTCCACGTCAGCCACCAGCAGCCACCGCGTGCTCAGACCGTGCTCGTTCAGACAGTGCAGGGCCGCCTGGTAGGGTTTAGGGTTTAGGGTTAGGGTTAGGGTTAGGGTTAGGGGTAGGGTTAGTGTTAGGGGTAGGGGTAGGGGTAGGGTTAGGGGTAGGGTTAGGGGTAGGGTTAGGGTTACGGTGAGGGTAAGAGTTAGAAGAGTAGGGCTTAAGCTTTAGGGTTGTGAGTTACGGGTTTGTGGGATTGTAGGGTTTGTCGGGCTTAAGAGCTTTCAGGGATAGTAGGGCTCAAACGGCTTAAGGTCTGTAGTGCTTCAGGGTTTGTGGGATTTGTCAGATTTTAAATGTTTGTGAATTTGTAGGATTTGCGGATTTGCTGTTTATGGAAGTTTGCGTTTTGGGGTTTTGTGGTCTGAGCTTTCAAAGTCAATGTTTTGCGGATTTGAGGGTTTAAGCGCACTAAACCATTGAATGAAATAACAATCAAAAAAATGTACCAGTGACGACTGTGTTCCCTCCCTCCCTCCCTCCCTCCCTCCCTCTCCCCCCAAACCATTGCAATTAGGGTTGAGGGCCCTATACCTGGTCCTGCTCGAAGTGCACCCCCGCGTCCAGGTTGCCCTCGTACAGCGAATGGAAGCGGTGGTACGTGAGGAAGCCCCGCGCCGCGTACGGCCGCAGCCCGCGCTCCTGAACCCTCACTCAGCTGGTCGGCCCACAGACTATGGGGGAACACGGGGGCTCAAGAGGGTTGGTTGGTTTGGGCACAGAGGGAGGGGAGGAGGAAGAGTGGAGAGAGGGGAGAGAGGGGAGGAGGAAGAGTGGAGAGAGAGGAAAGGGGGAGAGGAGAAAGGAGAACGGAGAGAGGAGAGAGGAGAGGGAAAAAAGTGGATAGGGGACGAGGGGAGAGGGGAGAGGGGAGAGGAGAAAGGAGCCAGGGGAGGAAGAGTGGAGAGAGAGGAGTGGGAGAGGAGAATGGAGAAAGGAGAGAGGGGAGGAGGAAGTGTAGAGAGAGAGGAGAGACAGGGGAACAGAGAGAGAGACGAACGACGAAAGGAAAGGAGAGGAGGGAGCAGAGAAGAGAAGCAAGTGAGGAGCGGGGGGGAAGAGAGTGGGGAAGAGAGTGAGAACGAGGGAGGGAGAGAGGGGTGTGCACCTGGGACTCCTCAGCTGAATGTGCAGTATCATACCAAAACACATGCGACACTCCCGCATACTTCATATACTCCAACCACTGCCCCCGTATAACCCGCCAAGACATTTCAATTCATAGAAAAAAAAAAACAAAACCATGTAAATTACAGTCCTATTCATGGCTGAATTTGACTAAACATCTCACAGAAAGAAGCGAAAAGCATGCATAAGAACTTTAGGGTTTACTCCAAGGAAGCTCTGAACTTAGGAGGTTTCTCTACACTAAGACAGTGTGCTGAAAGCGTTCAAAAGGAATTATTTTAAGAGTGAAAATGGGCACCTGGCGGAGCTCATATAATGTGATGTTGAATTTATCGTCTTTAAAGACGCGGTTCACAACCATGGCTGAGAGGTAGTAAATCTGCTCCTGCGGCTTCAGCTGCACCGCTTCGCCGACGCTGGAATGGCAGTGGGGGAGAGAGTGAGGGGGAGAGAGAGGGAGAGGGAGAGAGAGAGTGCAAGAGAGAGAGAGAATGGGGGAAAGAGAGAAGGGGAGGGTAGTGAGGGAAGGAGGAAGTAAAAGGAACGAGCGGAGACAAGGGAGGGAAGACAGAAGGAGGAGACAAGAGACCAGTCCAATACGAAAAGGAAACCATATTTTTCCTCGCCTTCTCTTTCGTGATATCCTTCTTTCTCTTCAGACATCTCTTCCGGTTACACTCGTCCCAGCCTCCCTCCACCCCCTCCCACTCCCTCCCTCCCTCCCCCTCCATCCCTCTCACCCTACCCTCCCTCCCTCTCACCTCCTCCCCTCCCTCCCTCCCTCCCTCTCTCCCGCCCTCCATCCCTCCCTCCCTCCCTCCCTCCC
>CM074818.1:1744334-1757231 GCA_037447605.1 Zygnema circumcarinatum
TCCCCTTCTCCCTCCCTCCCCCTCCCACCCACCTCGCCGGATCCTTGGTAGGGTCGTGCGTGCGCGGGTCCCAGGCGTCCACCTCGAGCCCATAGCCCGGCCGCCACGTGGAGAGCAGCTCCCCCGCGCGCGATGGCAGGTAGCGGTCCGTCCCGCCCTCCTCCGCCGCGCGCTGCCACGTCCGCCGCCTCTCCGCCTCCGCCTCCGCCTCGTCCTCTCCGCCGCCGCGCCGCCGAAACAATGCGCTCGCGCGAGGCCCGCGGGAGGGAGAGGAGGAGGAGGAGGAGGAGGAGAGGAGGAGGAGGAGGAACAGCAGCAGGGAAAGACAGACGCCCAATGTAAGGGAGCCATGGCGGGAAAGCACGCGAAGGATGCGGAGAGGGGCGCGCGAGGGGCGCCGGGAGCGGGGGAGGAGGTGCGGGCGAGGAGCCATGGCGGGAGGGAGGGAGAGGGGGGTCAGGAGAGAGGAGTCATGGCGGCCGAGGGAGAGATAGGGAGCGGTGGAGGAGAGGGAGAGGAGGGACAAGGCAGGGAAGGAAAGGAGAGCCTACAGAGGCTGGAGGGAGAGGGAGAGGGAGAGGGGGATGGAGAGGGAGAGACGAGGGAGGGAGTACGAGAGGCAGAGGATGGGAGCGGGGGAAGGCAAATCCATGGCTTCTCGCCTTTTCAGAGACTCATAGTCAACTGTCCTCCAATAATGATACGCCACGTGTGCAAATGTTTACACGTGGCATTTCCCCATTTATAATAGTCGACGGCAGCTGACGAGAAAGCCCCCGGAACGCGTGACGTCACAAGACACAGGTGACGGAAACGGCCGAGTTGTACACGCCGGGTTGTCCGTACATCATTTGGCGGTTGTCGGTTAGAGTGTGCTTGTACGGTCATTTGGACGTTTCCGGGTTCCCGTCTCCAGATTCCAACGGCCGTACGGCCTGGATCGTACAATCACGGTCGTACGTCCCTCAGCCGTACAAAGACTTGTCGAACGTTCAGTACAGTACTGTACGAAAACAATGAATGTTTTGTACGAAAAAATGTCGGTACAGTGGGCACGGGTACGGAATTTGAGTCGGATTTCCGAAGGGTCAAAAGTCGGACTTGGGACGTTTTCCGTAGAAAACTGAGTTGGCAGTTTCTGGATTCTCGGTTTTTGGCGGGTTTCTGGAATTGTTGACGTCATGCTGACGTTGGCAGCATCAGGCGTATCTGCGGGCATGCTGGCGTTCGCTGTGATCGCGACGGTTGCCGTACTGTTCAGTTTACCGTTTACGGCTCAAACTGCTACGTCACATGCAGGTCATGTGACGTGTCCGTATGTAAGGATTGCATGGAAGCTCTCTCATCGCGACACGTGTCCTTGCAAGAGCTTGCAAACTTTTGACGTGCATTTTCGGGAGGGAGGGATTTGGAAGTCCTCAACTTTTTTGGAACTCGCAGAATTGTGCTTGCTTCTTGAGTTAACAGGTTCTGCTGCTTCTCCTGTTGCTTCACGCTATTTTTAGTTCTTGGCCTGTTGGTTCGTTAACTTGTTCAAGAATATTTTGTTGTTTCAACTCTTTAATTTTTTGTTCTGCATCCTTGAGAGTCTTTTCTTCCACTACATGCATCTGTATTTCTTTTCTCTCTCTCGGAACACCGAAGCTCGACCATTACCTCCAATTATATGAACACCAATCAATCAGTGACCATCGCTACTCGTATCCTGTGATGAGAGCGATGGATGTCTGTGAATGTGCAAGATTTTTACTTGGACTTGACAGAAGGTGGAAGAAAAATCACGTCACGTGATTATTTGGAGCAATTATCAGAAGGTATGCCGGTAATCTCTGTCTCCGGCCTAACTAAGAGTATGCTCCGCCTAAACAAATTCGAATAAAGTGGGATGAGGGGTCGAGTCTCTTGAACCTTGAACGCGTGTCTCCCTCCCCTTCTCTCTTACAAGTCTACCCTTCAAACCTCCAACCGCAAGACTCGTCTTCACACCGGGGTGAAAAAAACATGATTCTGGTTGCTTGTTTGCTTCCTTCTTTTGTAGATAGCAAAAAAGTAACGGTGCTTTTCAAAAATCCGAACAGGTTTTGATCTTGTTTGCTCCCTCTTTTTCTAGGTCTGAAGAGAGCGGAGGGACACATGGATTTTTCTTTACTAAGGAAAGAATTTGCACGCTATGAATTCGCACCTAAAGAGGTCGCTAGCAGATGCGTTCAAAAAGTTGGACGTCATGTTGGTCGTTGTTCATATAATTGGCAGTAATGTTAACGTTGACATGATTGCAGGAACATAGAGCACTTGTTCAAGGAGGCCGAGCTAAGGAGGGAAACACAAATACATGTAGTGGAGGAGAGACAGAAACTCAAGGATGCAAAGGAGAAGATTAAGGAGTTGAAGTAGCGAAAGATTCTCTTGAACAAGTTGATGAATCAGCATGCTAAGAAGCAGAAGGAGGGAGTGTGAAGCAACAGTAGAAGCGAAAGCTTGTTAACTCAAGAAGCAAGCACAATTTTTTAGTCTTGATGCATTTTGAAAAGGTTGAGGACTTCAAAATCCATCCAAAAAATGCAGGTTTGAAGTTGTGAACTGTTGCTGGAGTTTTCATGATTCGTTGGAGTTCCTAAAAAACTGAAAAAGGAGTTTCCGTTGATGAAACTTGGAACTCTTTCTTGCAGGAACGTTTGGGAGCATGGCTGTGGAGAATATTTCACATATTCGCTGTGAAAGTCTGAAACAAGGCTCTCTGAACATCCGAATGAGTTTCAAAACAGGGATGACTCAAATGATACAAATTTCTGGTGCTTTCTTCCTCACTTTCCTGGTCTTGGACCCGGTTTTTCTGCCATGGAGGTTACATAAACAGATGTACTTAGTGGACAATGATCCTTGAAAAGGAAGCTCTTTCCGCTTGGTTCCTCCATAGAGATTTGGCTGTTCTGTAACCGCTTGTTTGGTCGTCAAGATGTATCCTTTTGTTAGAGCAAGCGGGAAAAGAGAAAACTGCAGATTTTTTACCCACTTTTGACCGCTGATGATTTGCGGGCTTCATGTTGTATGCTGCTTTGGTGCCAGATTGGTGGCAATTTCAATATGCATTGGTTGATCTCTCTGCATCTGTTTCGCCCTGTTCGGTACTTGAATCAGTTTAAATGTAAGAAGCGGTTTCTAGTCAAGTCCATATCTTCGCCGTCCTCCTATCTCTGCACATTTGTAACTTTGTAATCTGAATGAACGATCAACGCATTTGTGTGAAACGTTTTCTTGATCGCAAATGTGGAATGTAATGGAAAGTCAGCTTTTTAATGGCAAAAGATTGCGAACAATGCACCGATCACAGTGATTGGCGCTCTTCATTGCCTGTGAAACCAAACCTGATGCTGCTGTCTTTTCTTTGAGTTTAGAAGCATCAATGTTTGATTCTGTGCTGTGTTGTTTCCATCAATATGAAGATGGCTGGATGTACCAACGCCAAGATCTATGAGGGAGATGGAAGTGAAACCTCCTCGGGCTGCTGCAAGCACCCCGTCTTCTTCTGCTGGAGGAGAGGAAGAGGAGATGTTAACGTGTGAAGCAGAGAATCAAAACCCACTTTACTCCTGATGTGCTGCGTATGGTGAAAGAGTTCAGGATTTTTCGACTCGGCTTGCAGCATTGGGTGTCTGCCAAGAAGATGAATATCCCAAATTGCTTTGTGTATCATCGGATGAGATTTCTACTACTGAACTGTGTTTTTCAAGCTTGCAAATTGATTTTTGGTTATTTTGAGCATATCATGTATCTGAAGTACCATACAGTATATAACTCCTCTCGTGGGTAGTAACTTGCAAAAAAAAAAAATCGTCATGTTTGGGCAGGCAAGATACACTTGGAGGCGGAAACTTTTCTTTGCTTCTTACCGTCCTTTTGCAGTTTTGGATTCTAGTGTTTGGCGGAAAGTTTGTGTACCCAAATACTTGGCCTGCCGGCTGTGGGATAATGAGTTCGAGGCTCTTATAAAGAAAGCGCAGGGGCAGCCCTCTGTTCTCCAAGTCTCCAGCTCAGGCATTACTGCAAGATCATTACTCGCATTTTTCCAAGTACGACTTTGTGAACTTCCACCTCCTTTGAATGCAGCAGCTATGCAGGTGGGCCCGCCTGTGGGAGAACCATCACTGCTTACTTGAATCAAGAATACATTCTCTCTCCACAGTAGGCAGCAAGCAGACCCGTGCTCATTCTCACTCGCACTCTCTCACTCTCTCTCTCTCTAATGCCATCTCTTGCATGTAATGTGCAGGTGAACGCAGCAGGACCGTTCATAGAGGAGCTTAGATTCGATCGCTGTGCCAATTTCTCGGGAATCGACATTTGCACTTTGTGGAAGCTATCACCTCCCGCCCTGGTGGGCCTTGCATAGGCCACCTAGCGATTGAGGGGTGCAGCCACCTCTCTCATCATGATGTTTTCCGACTGAACCTGCGAGTAGCCTCCCTGGACGTAGGTATCTGTGTGTGCCTGCGTGTGGAGGTGCTGGAGAAGTGTGAGAGCCGGCACTGCCAGGGACTATGCAGGCACTGCTCAGAGCTTTACAGGGGCTGTGGACTGCATTGTGGGAGTTGCAATCAGCCGCAGAATTCGCAGCAAGTATGATCTCTCGCTCCTTCTCCTATGGTTATCTTTTTTTGGTTTTAAGTTAGGTGTTCGCTTTTCCTCTGACATTTAGGTCAGCCTTCAGCTTAATGTAAAAACTGAATGCATCGTTTGGTTTCCTCTTGGTTATATTTCTCTGATTGTTTCAGCTGCTCGTTCCTCCCCTTTGTCCTCGCCTCTCCTCCACAATCACCATTCTCTTTCTCTCCATCCCTTGCCCCTTCCTGGCATGATGGTTATGCATAACGATGAGAGCGGGGGAGAAATTAGTGCAGAGAGAAGAGGCAGGAAATTTATTCAAAGTGACAGATAAGTGAAGAAAAAATAGGAGAGAAGAAAAAGGAGGAGAGAAGGAAAGAGAGAATAGAAGAAAGGAGAGGACATAATAAGTAGTTTTTTAGCTGAAATGAGTCTTTTGTTGTGCCCGCAGGCTCTATGGAATACGGAACTTATCGCAGCCCTGCGTACTCGCTGGAAGGGTGTCCGCCATGGAATTGTTTGAAGGGTAGGGACTTGATAGAGACTTCATGAAGCAAAAATAGGAGAGAAGAAAAAAAAGGAGAAAAGGAAAGAGAGGCTCCGTGAGAGCATGCCTCTAGTAGTACAGCATGTTCGGTGACATTCTATGGTGGGTAGAACTCGCCTAGCGACTGTTTCCCAATATTTCGCACACCTTCCACGTGCCCGCCCGCTCTCTGTCCGCTACAGAACTACTTTCAAAACGGCGTTCACACTTTTTTTCTCATCACAAATTGCTAAGAATCGTATTGGTTTTGACGGCATTCAAATTTTCACAGCCCTTTTTTCAAGCGATTAACTTCGGAATTTGAAGGAACGGGGAAGGCCTGCCCTCTCCCGCATACCGTACGCTTTGCCGTCACTCCTCTGGATCCTGATCGTCTCTAAATGGTCAGCGTTCAGTATAAGCAAGTATAAGGGGATAAGCATAAGGGGATGTCACCACCTCAAACTTGGGAAGACCTAAATGGATTACTATTCTATGTGAAGTGATTGATTACTCTTGGTTTCGCTGTAACAACGAATTGCGTTGGAAACTGACATAATTTGAGGGCTGACTTCGGTAAAATAATTGGGCAGGAAATGGAACTAGTCACTGGCCTTCATTCCATGACTCAAGCGCAAATTTTACAAAACGCTTCAAGCTCCACAAGGGATAAACGTGATATCATTCATTCACTGTACATATGAAATCGCCTCTTTTAAAAACCAAATTCCGCTCGCACTTTTCGATTTTCTGAAAAATTTAGTGACACTACGACACAGGCAAAATGTGCACATCACTGGTCAACCGTAGAAACGACATGAAGTAAAAAAAAAAGGTGGGAGGGTCACAGCCCTTCAAAAGCATCCCCCTCGGAGCTGCTGCTAAAACTTCCGCTGCGTTTGAAGCCTGGACTACCTCCTTATGTCTTGCCTGAAGCTCCTTATCATACACTCTCTTACAAGTGATATCGATGTTTACAGACGCTCGAAGCATCACTTGCCGCAGAAACATAAGAGCCTGTACACTAGACCTTCCCCTCCTTGCTGTCCCCCAGGACAGCAGTACTCTCTCCAGGTCCCACACATACATTCTGATCTTTTTGTCCCTCTCTCTCCCCCCCCCTCTCTCCCTCTCTCTCTCTATCGTTCTCTCTCTCTCCCCCCCCCCTCCACCAACTCACAAACTCTGTATTCGATCAAGATACATCAATCTGATTAGCGTTCTTGACAACGAGTGCCTGGGATGCATACAAACCTAAGGACTATGCAGGCTGCACAGGTAGCTAAGGTACAACGCTCCAAGAGCAAAGTGAAAAGCGTATTCGTGAGGCCTTGCTTATCACCAAGGATCTATACTCCTTCACCGCGTATCAGTCACAGGGAAGGCTACACACCTCCGCGTTTGACAGCATCAGCCGCCAGCACTTCCACAGCATCGTAGAACTCTTCCCCAGCCTTCACTCTCCTTGTAGCCCTCCTTGAAATCGACATGACAGATTTGACCCCTTCCACTTCCGCGTCGTCAAAAAACTCCTCCCCGAGTCGCACCTCCCTCGGCTTACGCCTACTTTTTGCCACTCCTTCCATCTCTCCAAGATCAAAGTACTCCTCCCCAAGCCGCACCTCCCGGCTTTTAGGCTTCAGATACCCTCCATTCTCTATCCGGAACAGATCCCTGTCCTTCTCAGTTTCCGCAAGCAAAGCTTGGAGAGCAAGTCCTGGAGCCCAGTCCTCCGCAGAATATGAATGCAGGTCCCTATCGTTTTCAGGTGGACATTGCATCAATTGGCAGTTGTTTTCCATTTCAGAACTCAGTCTCAAATACTTGCTATCACTGTCTTCAATATCTGCACCTTTATATGACTCCACCTCAGCACAGTCTTCATTTACAGATTCACTCTGTAATACCTCCACTGTAGCACCCAGACAAGGTTGCGTGCTGAGCTCTGCTGGCTGTTCATTGGTTATGTCAAAGCCACTTGCAATATCACAGGCAGAGTATGTCGCTGCGGTTCGAACCAGCATCTGCATATTCCGTCCCAGTTCAAAAGGAAGGACGTCAGAAAAAGCATGAGCCAACCAGACGTGCTCGTCCTTGGTCATACTTCTCTAGGAGACTTAACTTGCAAACCAGTTTAGAAACAAAAAGAAGCTACAAGGGTTCAGCACACAGAAGTATGGTTAGACTTTCACCACTGCACAAGTCATATTTACTTCTTATGACAACGTTCAAGAAGTCATCAGTCCTCTTCCGAGATTCTATCCAAACCTTACCACCCGATACATGCCCTCCTGATGCAAATCCGCGCACACAGCAAGTTAAAGCCGTCCGTTCATATTCACTTTAGCCAAAAGCCGTTCATTTGCTTCAACTTGCCTCCAGAACTTCAAACAAAAAAGCAAAAAATGGACCACACACAGAAAGTGTTTCTAAGCCTTCAATTGACGCCTGATCCCGAAACGATAACCAGATCATGATGCAGGAAAAGAAAACGTAATCACTGGACAATAGGGTAGAACACATCCATGGCTGACCATAACATTTGGTCAACATGTGACCAGATGAGAAACACTGCAAACTTAACATCAAATTCACTGACCAGGCTCTCTGGCACTTTACCGGACTATTCATAGTGAAAACGTTGGACGCTCTTCCAGAACCAGAAAACACATAGCCGGTGCTCTGAAAGGAGACCACTCCGCCTCCTCTGCGTGAAGGGAAGCCTTGCAGCATCCTGTCTGACTCCGGTAGCTCTGCCTGGAGAGCTTCATCTCCACTGCCATGTCTGGCTCTCTCCTGCACCGAGTGTTGAACAGCTGTTGCAGCGAGCCTATAGAAAGGTAAACCATTTAATGTCCGATCCGAGCTCAGCGGAAGAAGAGAGCTTCTTTCTGAAAGCGTGGAGGCAGGGGATGGAGGCGGTAGAAGCCTTGAAGCAGGAGGAGATGAGAGATGAGTGCAGGCGGCAGGAGCTGATGATGTTTGTTGCTGCACTTTCGAATCTGCTGCAATTAAAGCAGGGAATGTTGCGATTCGCGAGCACTTGTTAACTTTCTTTAGCGCGTGGCTCAGATGTTTCACCACAGCTGCGCCCTCCATGATCGCAAAATAGATTTCTCCGCGTGCTTCAAGCAATATCTGCAAGGGAAAGGTGTCCGAATTTGACAGCCTTCCGCGCGTCTCTGCCCCTGGCAGATGCGAAACGGCGGCAGTCAGCAAGCAGCGACTTCCGTCAATCCCATCTCTCTCGCGCTTTCTGTACTGTGCGCCTCTCTTACGTCTCTATTCCTATCTCCCTCTCCCTCTCCTTCTCCCTCCTCCCTCTCCTTCTCTCCCTCTCCCTCGCCCTCCTCTTTTTCTCCCTCCCTCCTCCCTCTCCCTCTCTCCCTCTCTCTCCCTCTCCCTGGCCTTCCTCCCTCTCCCTCTCTCTCCCTCTCTCTCCCTCTCTCGCTCTCCCTCCCCACTCCCCAAGAAGTCGGCTGACCGGACCAAAAGATCAGACCGGATCGAAAAGTGCCTCACTTTTTTTTTCCAATGCCGACGCCAGCCACAGAAGCCGTCGATTATTTCGTTCGCACATGCGATCGCCGGCTCTGAATCCTCCACGACAAAAGTGCGGGTGTCCTGAACACGGTCGCCAAAAGGACAGTTCGTACGGCGTAGGGACCGTACATGTGTACGGTTGCGAGCTTCGGTTTGTAGCTGGCCTTGTTCGAGCTCATCGAGAACATGTTAATGTGAGGAGAGTAGGGAATGAATGCGACGATGCACGCACAGACGGAGAGAGAGCGGGGAGAGAGAGAGAGCGGGGGGGAAGAGAACGGGGGGAGAGAGAGAGAGCGGGGAGAAAGAGCGAGAGCGGGGGGAGAGAGAGAGCGAAGGAGAGAGAGAGCAGGGAGAGAGAGAGCCGGGGAAGAGAGCGTGGGAAGAGAGAGCGGGGAGAGAGAGAGAGCGGGGGAAGAGAGAGCGGGGAAGAGAGAGAGCGGGGAGACAGAGAGAGCGGAGAGAGAGAGAGAGAGAGCGGGGGCAGAGAGAGAGCGGGGAGAGAGAGAACGGGGGAAGAGAGAGCGGGGAGAGAGAGAGAGAGCGGGGGGAGAGAGAAAGCGTGGGGAGAGAGTGGGAATGGTGCAGACAATGGGGAAAGTTTCCCAATGTTGCAAGAGTCTTGTCTTGTCTTGGTCTTTAGCTTCAACATTTCCCAACATTGTTAGTGCCGAGTGAGTGACTTTTCAGTAATTGGATGGCAAGTTTCGGACGAGTCTGACAGACTTCTCACTGGAAGGCGAAGTCGCCAAAATCTGACCGTTGATTCTCCGCATCGTGAGGGTCATGACGGCAGCCATGCAGCCATGTATACATACATGTATGCATGGCATGGCCATTGGAGAGAGAGGCGAGCCATGGCCATGAGATGATTGCAGCACGGACGGCCCCATGCCAACATGGCAATGTTTATAGGGAGAGCATAATAATCATTTTTAACATTTCAATATATTGTACCACATGGGCAGACAACAAGCTGTGATCTGTGACTGTAACTAATCAAGACTTGTACGTGGGTATGTGCAGGACAGGGAGAGTGGGGGTGGAAATGGGGGGGCAGAGAGGGCAGAGAGAGAGCGCGGGGAGAGAGAGACGGGGCGAAAGAGAGACGGGGGAGAGAGACAGTGGGGAGTGAGAGAGGGAAAGAGAGAGGGGGAGAGCGAAAGAGAGTGGAGGAGAGGGCGTTGCGGAGAGAGTGAGAGAGAGTGGAGGCAAGAAAGATAATGGGGAAGAGAGAGAGAGACGGGGGGACGAGAGAGAGTGGGGAGAGAGGGAGACGGAGGGGGGGAGAGAGAGAGACGGAGGGGGGGAGAGAGAGAGACGGAGGGGGGGAGAGAGAGAGACGGAGGGGGGGAGAGAGTGGGGGGGAGAGAGCTCGTCAAAATTACGGCCTCCAAATACGCCGTCCTAATAACCTCCGGCTAGTAAAGCAGCAAAAGAATGCAAAGTAACTAGTCCTCAGTTGCAGACTAAACCAATATCTGAAACGGTGCAAGTACCCAAACCCAGAGAATGGAAAATTTTAGGGTTGAAGCATTTGCAGGGCGGCCATGCAGGGGGGGGGTTGGAGCACGTTGGAGCTCCCTCCGCCATACAAGTTATGGAGTTAAAGAAAAAAGGGGGCCTGCATCCCCTCCCGCTCCCTTCACACATGCTCTCAAAGGAACTAAGATGAAATAAAATAAGCTATAACAAACAATATTATGAGTATTTACATCTCGTCCTCCCACCTTCCGCCTCTCCTCCTCCTCCCTCCCCACTCCCTCCCTCCTCCCTCCTCCGACTCCCTCCCTCCCTCCCTCCTTCACTCCCTCCCGCCCTCCCTCCCTCCCTCCCTCCTTCACTCCCTCCCGCCCTCCCTCCCTCTCTCCCTCTCTCCCCCTCGATTTCTCTCTCTCTTTTTCTCCCCACCTTCCCTCTCTCTCTCCCTCTCTCCCTCTCTCTCACCGTGACAAGTCCCTCAGATGGCAAAGCCATGAATTCCTCCTGCGCACACGGATGCCGCCTCTACCGCCCGACGCCGCCTCCGTTCCATGCGGACTGTTTTACGGAAATCCGTTGGAAGGGCAGCGAACGGACGGCGGAGATGCAATCCGCGCACTCCGATTACTAAATAGCTCTTCATTGGGACTGCACGCCTTTTCTCCCTCTCCCTCTCCCTCTCCCTCTCACCATCTTGCCCCTCTCCTCCCCCCTCCCGCTCCCGCTCCTTCTCCCTCCCTCAGCCCCTCCTCCCGCTTTCTCCCTCTCCCTCGTGCACACCTCTCATAAACCTTGCAGCAACATAGTTTACAAACGATAAATAAAGAGCACATTTTCGAGGACAGCAATCCTGCTAATGAGATGGGGTGCAAATGGGGTACAAGGCCGCCCTCCGCCTGCTCACCTTTTTGCGGCCCTTTGCATTAAGGCGTCTCAAAAATTAAGAAGAATTGTCTCCTTGGCGAACCCATCCTCCACCAACATGCCGGTCACCTCCTGCACATGCGGACAGGGGGAGGGAGAGGGGGAGGGAGAGGGGGAGGGACAAGAAGGTAGAGAGAGAGAGAGCGAGAGAGCGAGAGAGAGAGAGAGAAGCGAATGGGGAGTCAGGAAAACAAAAGAAAGCATCAGAAAGAAAGACGAGGGGGAAAAGAGAAAGGGATCGAGGGATCGAGCCCCCAGGCAGCTCTGAGAGAGAGAAAGAGGGAGAGGGAGAGAGAGAGAGAGAGAGAGAGAGAGAGCACCTCTGCCATCTCCTTCTGACCGCATAGTAAGGCTCCCGCCTTCGCGGGCTCTTGCACATTCTTCGCTCTCCTATAGGCTGCCTGCATCCCCCAACCCCAAATTTTAGGGTTTGCAAAAGAGAGCTTTGGCGCTTGTGCAGCGTGTGAATTTCTGAACCCTAAACCCTATAAGCCCTAAAAAACTCGGTTTTGACCTTCCTCAAGATCTGAAGCAGTGTGGAGACTACAAATCTAAGGTTTCCATTTCGAGTTTCAAGTTTAATGTCCACAATTGTGCCCATTTTTTCTCCTCCTTTTTCATTTGTTGGGGTACAAATAGGGTTACCTGCACGAAGCCTGTCTCCCCCGTCCAGTCCGGCCCGGGATTTGAAAGCACTGGAATGACTTTCACTCCCGAAGCCTCCCACGCTTCAAACAGATCCTGCACCCAAATTAGGGTTCAGGGTTCAGGGTTTTAGGGTTTCTCGAGGTTGTAGGAGATTTAGAGAATTTAGGGGATTTAGGAGTTTAGGGATTCGGGGTTTTAAGGGTATTCGATTCTTTAGGGTTGGTCGGATTTGAGGATCAGGATTTAGGGCGAGAATTGTAAGGCTTTTAGGTTTTCTAGGAAACTAAGAATTTTCGGTGTGCAGGGTTTCACGGTTTTCGGGGGATTTAGGGCTACGTCAGCTGTTGGTTGCACTGTTCAAAGGTGTAATGTTATATAGAATAGACATCAAAAACAAGAACCCGCAATACAGCAGAAGTGACAAAAATTTGGAAATACACTCCTCCTCCCGCCTCCCCATCCCCCCTTCCTACCTCTCTCACTCCCTCTTGCTCTCCCACTCCCAACCCCTCCCCCTCTCCCCCTCGTTCCCCCTCACCTCCCTCTCTCCCCCTCCCTTCTCTCCGTCTCCCTCTCTCTCTCCCTCCCTCTCTCCCTCTCTCTCTCCCTCTCTCTCTCCCTCTCTCTCCCTCTCTCTCTCCCTCTCTCTCTCTCTCTCAGAGGTGCCTGACCTTGTACGCCATCTTGCTCAAGCTCTCCGCCCCATAGTAAAGCCTCACATCCGTCCGCTGCCCGGCCTCAAACCCATGCTCGATCACAGAACGGATGGGGCTGCCAAACCCCATAAATCATTAACTAGTCAGTCATTCATTGATGATTATGAATGATTCTCCCGCCCCTTCTCTCCCTCTCCCTCCCTGCCCCTCCCTCCATACCCCTCCCGCTCAACCTCCCTTCCCATCCGCCTCCCTTCCTCCCCTTCCGCATCCACCCCCCTCCACCACAACCTCCCTTCCTCTCCGCCTCCTTTCCTCTCCCTCCCTCCACCCCCCTTCCTCTCCAACAACCTCCCTCCCCCTCCTCCTCCCTTCCTCCACCTTCCCCCCCTCCTTCCATCCCCCTCCCTCCACCACAACCTCCCTTCCTCTCCTCTCCTCCCTTCCTCCCCCTCCCTCCATCCCCCTCCCTCCCCAACAACCTCCTCCTCTTCCTCCCTTCCTCCCCCTTCCTCC
>CM074818.1:1757241-1780954 GCA_037447605.1 Zygnema circumcarinatum
CCCACCCCTCCCTCCCTCCCCCTCCCTCCCCTCACACCTGATCCCGGACCCTGTGGCGAATATGAGCACTGTGGGGTAGTTCTCTGCGGGCACGAGGCGGTCGAGAGGGAAACCGCGGCCCATCGGTTGGCTCACCTCCACCTCCTCCCCCGCCTTAAGGGCACAAACCTCCCCCGCGGTTGTGCCCTCAACGTCCTTTATAAGAAACTCCAGAAATCCCTCCTCCTCCGCCACCTGCAGGCAGGCAAAGGTGGAGTGGCAAAGGTGGGCAAAGGTTTGAAAAAACTGTTTTCAAGGATGATTTACTTCAGAAATCAAAGAGAGAATGAGTGGAGTGAGAGGGAGAGGGTTCTGTAAAAGGAAAGTTCGTACCTTTGGAGTGGAGGCAATCGCTAGGAAAGTGGGTTTTCCGGTTCCAACTTTCACTTGTACGAATTGGCCCGGTTTTGTGAAGCCCTTCTGCGAGAGGGGGAAGGGCCAAAAAAGCGAAATTTTCAGGAATGTGAACACTTTGAAGGTGCGTTAATTTGTATTAAATTTCAAGATGCGACGGTTCTAGGGCATCCTGCAGAGGACACATTCTTGAAGAGAATCTGCCGAACATTATTTGGCCTGCAGGAGTGGTGAGACAGAGAGAGAGGGGGGGGGGGGAAGGGAGGGGAGAGAGGGAGCGGGTGAACAAGGGAGCAGAAAAGGGAGGTGGAGAGGTAGGAAGAGACAGCGGGAGAGGGCTGTAAAGGAAGGGGAAAGAGAGAGAGAGACAGAGACAGAGACAGAGAGAGAGAAAGGGAGAGAAAGCAAGAGGAGGGAAGGTAGGAGAGGAGAGGGAGTGGAAAAAGAGGGACGAAAAGTGGCGGAGAGTGGGAGGAAGAGATTGAGAGAGAGGGCTAGAAATGCAGAAAAAGGAATTGGGAGCGTGAGAGAGAGCGAGAGAGAGCTATATCCCTAAAGGAAAAGACCTTACACCCTCCAAACCCTTAAAAACTTTAAACCTTGAGCTCTTCGTTATCGCTGATATCCAACTTGACAGTGCATAGCTCCTCCGTGACTCGCTTTGACTCTGAAATTGGCACTTTGGTCCAAAGGATCTCCTGCACATGAAGCGACCGAAGGAAGGAAGGAGAAAAAAGCAGAGCAAAAAACGAAGTGATTTGTTAGTTCCAGTTGGCAGTGGACGCCCCTTGTTATTTTTGGAAGCATTGATGGAAATAAAATGTGGGGTTTATAGAACTGAAGCATTAGTGGATTAGGATTCTCAAATTTTAGCAAAGCAAATCTCGCCTTCCCAACTTCCTTTCATTTTCGGGTAATCTAAGAAATAAAAATGAGGGTTTGGCTTCACGGACGGCGCGAGGGGAAGCTTCGGAACGAACATTCGCATGGGAAGTGCGCACGAGAGGCAGCGAACAGCAGCAAGGCAGAGAGAGAGAGAGAGAGAGAGAGAGAGAGAGAGAAAGTGACAGAGGGGGAGAGAGGGACAGAGAGAGGGAGAGAAAGAGGGGGAGAGAGGGGGAGAGACAGAGGGAGAGAGGGAGAGAGAGAGAGGGAGAGCGAGGGAGAGCGAGGGAGAGAGAGGGAAAGAGAGGGCGAGAGGAAGGGGAGGGGGGAAGAGCAAGAGAGAGGGAAAGAGGGAGGGAGAAGAAAGAGGGGGGCAGAGGGAAAGAGAGGAGAGAGAGTGATGGAGGGAAAAAGGAAAAAGGTACGGGAGGTATAGAATTGAGAGGAAATTCAAGCATCAAGGTCCACAAAGAAATTGAAACACAAATTGGAAAAGGAATGAGATTGTTATGCTCGCCTTTCAAATGTCCCTCCCCCCTCTCTCCCTACCCCTCTCCACTCTCCGTTCCCCCGCCTCGCCCTCCCTCTCCCTCACTACCTCCCTCCCCCCCATCCCTCCCTCCTCCCTCCCTCCCTCTCCCCCTCCTCTTCCCCCACCTGCTTCCACGCGGCCTGCGGGTTGAGCCAGTGCGGGCACTCATGGTGCGCCGCGTGGCGCGTCCGCACGTGCGAGCTGCTCTCCACCCTCTGCTCGCCGACCCCGTGCAGCCGCCGCAGCCCCACGAAGCTTCCGAGAAGTTTCCGCTGATTCCTGGGCGACGCTCTCACTGAGAGTGACAAGGAACGCGTCGCACCGCGCAGCTGCGGGCGGGGGGAGGAGGCCATGGCCAGCCCCGAAAGGCGCGCCAGAGAGCACGGGAGGGCGGCCATGGCGGCCAAGAGGGCGAGAGGGAAGGGAGAGTCGGAGTGGTGTCGAGCGAGGGAGGGAGGGCGAGAGAGGGAGTGAGAGAGAGGGAGAACGGATCTCTGAGCTCCCTCCCACTCTCCCGTCGGAGCCCGCCCGCACGTGCGAAAGCTGTGGCGGAATCCAGCGGAGCAATGTCAAGTCCTTCCGTAATGTACGGAAAGAGTGTCCGTACGACACGGACACTCTCTAGGAGAGTGCATGTGGTCATGTTGGAGATGGTGCCGATACTTTTTGTAACGAGGGAAAAACTGTACGGTGGAATGGAACAATGTCAGGCAATGTGTGGAAGTATGAATTGCAAGAGGCCAACAACAGCAACAAATGTAACACTTCTACGAACATGACTATTGCACTATTATACTATTGTAGATCCATTAGCCTTATTACCCCTTTGCATCCGTCTTTCCTCTTGGGAGGGACCTAATGGGCACGTGTTGCATTGCGAACATGGTTCACACTCTTTCAAGTACCATAGTTCCTTCTTAAACCAGCTGAAGATTAGAATCAATTAGCCAATCATAACACGACGCATGCATGTTTGTAACATGTTTCTAAAGCATCCAACATGCTAGAGGATTGGGATTCAGTTGTGGGACCATGAAGCTTCATGGCTCAACAGCAACAACAACACGGCTTCGGACTGCTCCATGTCACATAGTTAAACGGCGTGCGTGTAGTCATCTTTCACGGAACTGGAAGTGCACATAGCTCCGGTCCCTTCAAGCATGCAACTTCTGAGCTCCCTGAGATTCAAAAATTGGTCGTCCAACTGCTTATATGAAAATTTGCAGCCAAAATGAAAAAGAAGCTTATGCAAGAATGAAAAGATATTCTGAGAATTGCTTTTAAAAATACGACAGAAGAAGAATGATTGTTTTGTCATATTTCAGCAAAGGTATCCAAAAAACAGACCCTGATGCGTTGGTTCAGCTTCTTTTTCCTTCTGTTGAGAAAAAAAAACCTTCACAGGTTTGCAGGAATGATCCAACGCCAAAAAGTTAAGATCCTGAACGTGTCCCAAGCTACATCAACAACGCTGATGGCAAAAAAGAGAGCAGGACCTGCTCTCAGAAGCGAGCGATTTCATGATGCGATTCAGCGATAGCGGCAGGAGTAGCCTGAGCTGAGTTTTCACTTGCATTGCTGAATGAGAAACCTTCCTTTGTATCGTCCGGAGAAAAGCCCTTACCGGCCTGGTGATCCAACAGATTGGCAGCCATGGATTTATCATCCTGCATGCAACCGTGAATATTGAGCTTAACATGAAAAGCAAACCTTTTCCTTTCTGGCAGACTTCAATGTTCGTACTTAAACGATTTGCACGTCTCACTTGCATGTAATTTCAACATTCAGAGTTTGAACTACAACGCGCTTCACTGCTGCAAGCAAAATTTCTTTCAAAGCAAATGCTTCAACATCTGGACCACCAAAGGGACTGCAGGCGAAAATGAGTAACTGAAACTAACAAGAAATACAGTTGGTTTGCACGCTCCGCCGCTGCCCTCTGACGAGGACGCTCCTTTCTTGTGCCCTTGTGCATGCTCCTGTGAGCTCATGGCTGCTTCAGTTCTCACTCTACTCCTGAAACCATTCAAGAAAATAATACTTAAAGAAACTCTGAGAGGAAAAGCCATTTCCTACACTGCTTGATACTATAACAGGCACAAACTATAGAGTTTGGGAAGCATCAAGCATCCATAATCCTAGAGCAGACAGTGTGTGTCCTGACACAGAATAAGTATATATGTCTTTTTCCTGGCGGTAATAAGATTACATAAGGAGACTCCAAAAGACACGTTGGCTAAAATAGAATAAAGACATGTTATCGATGAAACTGGAACAAATTTTAAGGGAAATATGCAGTTACGTGAACAACGAGCTCAATCCTTGTTTTCTTGTTCGTTTTTTCTGAACGATATGCGGCTGGTTTTCAAAACTGTCAATATGTACTCAAGTCACTTCCGTATGAGGCATAGGTATTTAGAAGTACCTCATTTTTTTCGCATTAAATTTGATTCTGTGTACATGCACCATCAGAGTCACCTCTCTCGCCCTCCCTACCTCTCCCCCTCTCTCACATTCTCACTCCCTCTCTCTCCCTCCCTCCGTTTTTTCCTCACCTTCAAAACCTGCCGCCAGATTTTTTTAAACACAACTCCTGCTCACCCTTGCATGTACGCAGGAGTCAAAAAGTGTTCCAGAAACTTTCTATCGTCGAAGAGAGGAGAGCGAGAGGAGCAGGCAGCCGTGCTTGAACTTCAAACCAAGTCCTCGTGTGACAACGGACAAGTATCCCTCCCGCAGACAACAAAGGACATCAGAACCAACATCCGACGGACGCTTTCCAGAAGCTTGCAAGATGCAAGGAACCGCCGTTAACAAAAATGAGGGACGGCCACCTCCTTACCGAAGGACCCGTGGGACGGTGTAACCCTTTGAAAGGGACCGTTATTACACGAGGGAATGCTTTCCTTCATAAATCCATTGCAACCTTTCCTCTCTCTCTTGCGTATGGAGTGTTGAGTTGGGCCCCTCTGGATGCACGTCCATTCACTTGACTTTTAGGGTTTTCAGGGTCTCTTAAGTCGTGAATTCGTAAAAGTTCCAATGAGCGGAACAATATGGCAGTGAGGTTTCTTGGAACTTGGTCTACAGCAGGGGGAGAAGGTCCTCTCCCTTGGCAGCCATGGTTGGCAGCTCCTCCGCCATTTTATCTCTCCCCTCCACTGGAGCGGAACAAGCTATTGTCGGTGTAAAGGAGCGATTGAAAATTTGCTTGAAGATTTCATTCTCTATTTTATTAGCATGTGTTATATATTTGCGAATATTTCTGCGCTGTACTACACTCAATACTGAATGTTTTATGTTGTTGGAGTAGGAATACCTTGTGAGGCCTCGAGCATGGCAGCAGAGGGGCAAAAGAAGGGCTCCTCCATGAAAGTTGGCCCTCCATGTGCTTAGGGCGTTTAGGGTTTGCGCGTCCCACTTTAGAGATGGAAATGAGTTTAAGAAGCGGAGGCAATGAAGGTGTGCTCGTGAGGGCTGACGTGACAACACTCACAGCTCCCTCTCTCTCTCTCTCTCTCTCTCGCCCCTTCTCTCTTTCTCTCTCTATCGCTCTCCCCCCCCCACCATTTATCACTCTTTCTCACTCTCTCTGTGCATGGATGCAGCTTCCGCGTCTCCCTTCATGTATTTCCACTGTGCTTGCAAACTCACTCAGCACGTTACTCTCTCTCTCTCTCTCCCTCTCTCTCTCTCTCTCTTACTGTACATACTAAGCAGCCCACAAAGAGACACCTAGAAGTTCAGTCCAAAGACGACTGACAACCACACAAATCAGAATGAGAGGACATGCAAACCAGACAGGGTACCAAAGGCGCTACAATCCGTTCACCCCTCCTCTCTCCTCGCACCTCCCTCCTCCCCCCTTTCCTCCCCTGACTTCTCCTCCCATCCCCCCTCCTTCCTTTAAACCTCCTCCTCCACCCTCTCCCCCCTCCTGCCTCCTCCTCCCACCTCCTCCACCTTTTCTCCTCCTCCAACCTCCTCTTCCTCCTTCCCCACCTCCTTTTGTTCCCTCGTCCCTTTCCGTTTCACGTCCCAAGCCCTCCTGCTGAACCCTGCTTCACCCGGAGCACATACAAGTCTACCCCTTCAAAGGCCTTATCAGGGTCCAGCTTCTCCCTCGGAACTTGCTGAATATCAAACGCCTTCGGGAGGGCTTCCCAAAACAGGGCATGAGCTTCTTCCTGCCGCATTTTATACCCCAATAGAATCAAAGTCTCTGAGTTTGAAAGCGCGAGCATAGTCGCAATCAAAGGGTCAACGATTTCTTCTAAGTACACGACGTCGGTTGCGACTACAATGTCATAGGGAGGCTTCATAGCCTCTATGTGCTTCACATTGCCCCAATACAACTGAGCTACTTTCACCTTGCCAACGAGCTCATTGGGTCTCCTACTGGAAGCTATGCTTGTTATATTGCGCTTCACGTTTTTCTTGAGTATGGGAAGCACTGCTTGGATGTCTGTCAAGGTGACATCCGCTCCCAGCAATGCAAGACATAGACCTGCACATGGCAGCAAAAAGTCGCGGAATTAAGGCTCAGGATTGCATTTTTCGCATATTGTATCACATGTTGATCCTGCCTTAATGGCTCTCTGAGGAACGGTCTCGAAAGCAGGAAAGGATAACTGAAGTCGACTGTGCTTGAAGAGTTGAATGCATGCATGATACGACTTTATAAGGTCATCCTGCAACTCTGAATAGAATGAATAGAAGAAGTTACTGGCTGTCTGGAGCTATGGAGGAGTGCTCAGGATAGTTCGAATGGCATGTGCGGGAGAGGACAATGTGCTGACGTCTTATGCAGGTTCTGCAGATACCTCAAATGACATCCCACAAAGCACTCCAATAACGACTACTGATGTCCTCTTTTCACCCTCTCACTCCCAGATTCTCCTCTCTCCCACTCCCCCCTCTATCCCCCCACTCATTCTCTCCCTCACTTTCTCTCATCCACTCCCCTCTTTCTCTCCGTCCCTCTATCACCCACGGCATTTCTCTCCCTCGTTCTCTCCCCCTCCCTCTTCCCCCCTCTCAGTCCACCCCCTCTCCCACTATCTGTCTGCACTCTCTCGCTCGCGCTCTGGAAGTACACTTGGTAAAAAAATAAAAAAAGACTCCCCTGTTCAATGAAACCAGCATTACAATTATGGACGCTGTTCAACACCACCTTGCTTCATGGATATGCCCCCCCCTCTCTCTCTCTATCGCGACCAACTAACATGGAAATCACCAAAATAACGAAACCATGAACTGTTTCCAAAACCACTTCAGCACATACCTCAACCCTAAATGAACCTCTGCTCTTTAAACGACCCAAAAAACCCCATCAAACTCATACAGAATTTTCCACCCCCACGTCAGCCCTAACCTGCAATGCCGCAGCCCGACCCGAGCTCGATGGCGCGCTTGTCTACAAATCGGAAGCCTGCCAGCTGGCCGCCTTGGCGATTCCTGTCGAGCCACGTGGCGAGCACCAGCGAGGCCTCCCACACGGTGGTCCCCACGTGCATGCTGCCGTTGTCCTGCACAAAGCGCAGGCGGTGCTGCGCGAAAGAGAGCTCCACCGCGCGGTCGGCGGAAAACCACATACCGGCGGGCAAGGCGCGGGGAGCTGCAGGCAGAGGGGGAGGGGAGGAGGGGGAGGGGGAGAGAGGGAGAGGGAGGGAGGGAGAGGGGGGAGAGGGAGCGAGAGGGGGGAGAGGGAGCAAGGGAGAGCGGGAGAGGGGGAGAGGGATAGGAGAGAAGAGGGAACGGACGGGAAAAGTAAGAGGAATAGGGAGTCTGTACAGTAAACAATTGCCAGGTGCCATACACGTGGCAAATTCTAGTTGGAGGATACTTGGCAGTACGGTAGGTTCCGTGTTGTGCACACGTGGCAAATCGTGGTTGGAAGCTGAGGCTAAGCGAGGGCAGGCGCGTACGGACAGTATCGAAAGGTATATCGTCATGTAATGTCCTATCGTATCGTGCATATTGCGACCATATCGAGATACCACCGTATCAGGACGCGTTCCATGGAAGCCAGTTTCGTGGTAGTTCCCCTGCAAACTGGTAAGCATAGGCAGTTTCTCCACCAAACGCGCCGACAATGTGGTTCCATGCCACTTCATTCGCTAGCGGTTGAGCGTTGATCTCACGGTAGAGAGCGAGGCCAGGAAATGTGCATGGACATAGACAACTCGTTGTTGAACAAATGTGAACCTCTCATGATGGCCGACAAAGGAAGTGGCATTGGTCTCGCGATGGCGATGATGTCATCAAATGTACGTGTACAAAATCAGCATGGAGAACCACGAGGAACTCGTCGCGAAGGACCTAAGCACAAAAGAACAAAGTGGAAAGCTACGCCCAGGCTCAACAACGCTTCAAGCCCTCCCTAGAGCAGCCGCCAAGGTCGCCGATGTGCGGCACATCAAGAAAAAAGGCTTTTGAGCTATAGGGGGGGGGCATTATCCGGCAGCTTAGTATGGTTTTAGGGTATTTGGGGTTTTCTAAGGGTGGCAAAATGGCTCATCCTCAGGCCATGAGGCCATGAACGCAAGTTTGGTTCTGGGCCCAACAACACCACACGACACGGCCGCAGGGGCGGCTCCAGGGAAAAGAGGTTTGGCAGTACGACAAACCCGACTTGCTGGCTTACCTGAAGTCAAACCAGTTATGGTCAACGGCAAACGTCGTCTAGGTCATTCCAATGATTAGAATTTTGGCGCGCGGCGGAAGCCAAGCACCGACATACCATGGGTGACGCTAAATCAACGTTAGAACGACTCCAGCTGTTGAACCAATCATCACGCCTGGCAACGACAAATATCCGTACGATATATCCGCCCCATGCCGTCCTACCACTGTACGGTAACCAGCCAGACGAGCCGGCGCCGGTGACCGACAGGACTGCTGGCCGGCCACTCGCAATCAGCGCCGGGCGGCGCGACGTGGGGTTCGTTCTATGCCGCGCAGGTCCGTTGAACTTCCAACGGCCGCGTTCCGTCGCCGGCAACTGCCACCGCACTGTTATTGGAAACTTTATTAGCGTGTTTCGGCGTTGCATTCGGCGCGCTTCGAAAGGGAAAGGGCCGGCGGCCATGCAGAGGCGCGAGTGCAGGCCGAGGGATGGGATGTGACGACCGCTTGAGGGTGACCCAAAGCTGTATATTCAGGGAGAGTGGAAGTTACCGCAATTTATGAGCTCCAAAGTCTCGCTCTCCTTCCCCTCCTTTCATCACAGAGAGGTTCTCCCTACCCGATACTCTTCTCTCACGCGGTCACGCCCTCTGTCCAGCCTCCACACTTGCACCAGCTCTCTCTCTCTTCTGAAGGAAACTCCCTATTCCTCCTACTAAGAATTCAACATGTCAGCCCTAGCAAGAATCCCTGTAAACATTTCGACAGCGCTTCTCGGCCTCCTCCCATGCTCGGCCCCACGGAACAAGAGCAATCCCAAGGTCTATGCGTCAGGCGCTGTGGAGAGCACGGGGCTCTCTCAGGAAGTTGAAAGCAAGTACTCGCGCAAGGACAACGCCGTGTTCCTGAACTTGGTGACGGAGAAGAGCCCGAAGCTTTTTCTGCTGCTCAAGGACCGCCAGGCGGAGTTTCAGACGAAGGTGGCGGACCTCTTTCCGTAAGTGGACGTTCCTCTTCCTTTTCTAACGCTGTTATATTCTCTTCACCGTCAATAATCTTGCTGAAATTCCCGAGGTCTCTCCCTCTCCATATCTCTCTCCGTATTTCTCATGCCATGCTCTCTTACTCGTCTTGGTCTCCTCCTTCGTTTCCGAAATCTGCTGGAATTTCTTCCCTCCCTCGATTATTCCTCTGCCTTGTCCGTCCTGTCTTTTTCGAAAGATGCTCCACTTCATTCCCCCTTTTCCCGCTTTCCTCTCTTCTTGCCAGCTCCCCTCTTCCCAACACTTTCACCCAATCCTTCTCACTTCCCTTCTCTCTCCTCAACTACTTTCTCTTTTCCACCCACTCCTCTCGCTTCCGCCCCTCCTAACTTCCTCTCTCACTTCCATCTCTTTCTTCACCCTCCCACCTCCTCAAGCACTACCTCCCTCTCCCTTCCCCCCCCCCCCCTCCCTCTCCCCCTCTCCAGCGCCTCCGTGGAGGGTGCGAAGATCGACGCGGCGGTGCAGGAGCTGTACCGCTACCTCCAAAGCGTGCCGGCGGCGAAGGCCACCGCGGAGGCGCTCATGGCCGAGGCCGCGAAGGCGCCCGGGGACGACTCCATCGCCGACGACCTCACCATGGCGCGCCTCGCAGCCACCTTGACGATCCGCATTGCCAGCGGCCCATCCGCCCTGTCTCACAACTTTGGTAGGATTCATAGAATGGGCCTGATGAGTGAGGAGAAGCACGAGGTAGTCTGAGAAACGCGCTTGGTTGAACCTCTCGCCCGCATGGAGAAAAACTTTACTTGTGTAATCTTCAGATCCTACTGACTTTGATCCTTTGACCTCCATCTTTTTCACGATTTTTTGCAGATAAGAACTTTGTGACTCTGCCAATTTTCGTGGCCACTGATCGTAATGTTTTAACAACGGCAGAAGGTGTTGGATCCGTGTGGGGCACCACGAGAGGGACGGAGGTCACTTTTGGAGAAGTGAGAGTGAGCCTCCCTAACGCCTTCACTTACGGCAGCACGAAGGGTGGCTCCTGGACTTACTCGGATACCCGAGAGGGTGCGGACCCGACTGAAATCGTCATTGAATCGTCCGAGCTCATGCAGGTTAGGACGCTGAACATAAACTTAGAAAATGGCCTAGATTTTACCTTTATGACAGTATTTTATTGAGACAGAATTAGATGTCATCATCTGACTCCCTCTTTCTCTCCCCCTTTGCCCTGTGTCTCTCGCTCTCGCTCTCTCACTCTCACTCTCACTCTCGCTCTCTTTTTCTCTCCCTCTAGCTTTCTTGGATATTGATTTTTGTTTTCTAGATTTCTCTATTTCTAGGAGGATGGGTGGGTCGCCCAATTGAAGGCAATCAGAGCAGAAGTGAGTGAGAATGAGGCGGTGGTGTTCGTGCATGGCTACGATGCAACTATTCTCGATGCCTGCGAGGCTGCAGCGCAGGTTACCTTGCTCTGTCCCTTCCCACCCAATTCAATAAAAATGACGGACTGAAAGGTCATTTCGTTTGTGAAGCACGAGGTCGTGTTGCCTTGGGAATCAAAATTTCAGCGTAAGGAGGTCCTTTTGTTTGTTTCTTTCCTTCTCCTTTCTCACTTCTCTCTCTGACTTGTTAAACTTTTCTCACTCACCCACTGGCTAAGAGCTATGAGCACCATGTTGAGTTATGGGCACCATGTTGCCAGATTGTGTACTCCGGAAACTTCCAGGCTCCTTCCTTCGTGTTCAGTTGGCCATCCAGTGCGAGCCTTGCGGCGTATACAGTGGACGAGACCAATGTGATGTGGGCCCTCCAAGACTTCATGAATACGCTCACGTAAGTGAAATCATACATATTAAAACGGAGGCATTGATAAGTTCAATCTTACAAACAGTCAAATGTTGATCACATTAAAGTTTTGTGAGTTCGTTCCTCGCACGCCTCATAGGGTTCGAAATCAATTTTGAATGCAGGAAGTTAACGACTGATTTGGACATTGAGAAGGTGCACCTGTTCGGTCATAGTATGGGGAGTCTTCTCGTCCTTTACTCCCTTCGTTTGTGGCAGAGCATGGACGCCGGTTTATCTCCCAAAATCGGCCGAGTAAGTGCTTGTTTCATAGAGTGCCGAACCCTCGTATTGCAAGTGGTCAAGGGACAGTGTACATGCCCTGCTTTCATGTTAATACAAAGTCAATAGTTATTCGAAAGCGAGCTTCTATCTATCTCCACGGACAAGTCACTAACCTCCCTCAAGCATGCCCAGACCAAAGAACGAATGACATCATTGTCTTTTTTTTAATCGTTAGACTTTACTCCATTGCAATGCAGGTCGTCCTCGCTGCTCCAGACTTTGATCGCGGTGAATTCGTAAAATTATATCCAAGCATTGAGAATATCTATGAAGGCATGACTCTCTATTGCTCAAAAGATGACATCGCCCTCGATGCCTCGGAGTGAGTTATTCCCCGCATTCCTTGACTCCTCTCGTCGCCTTTCTCTGCAAAAGTTCTTAAACCCTCGCGGCCCAAAACCCTTAAAGCTCCTTTCAATTGACGCGCCCCCTTCCAAACCTGCACAGACTCGTCCACGGAAATCCGCGTCTTGGTGAATTCGACGGCATTGACAAAGTGGCTGCCGAGAACCAAACTCCACTGCTTCATCTCGACGTCATCCAAACCTCAAGCATTGACAACACGTTCTTGGGACACAACTACGTGTTCGACGTCGCCCCCATAAGCATTGACTGCGCCATTGTGAGAAAACATGGACCCCACAACCACGCTGCGTTTTCTTCCTTCCTCCGTTTGCGGTCCAATTCCAAGAATCAATCGTCGGTCAAGTCGGTGTTATTAGGAGAGAGAGAGTGGGAGTGTGCACGAGGGAGCGGCGAGGAAAGGGTAAGGAGTGCAAGAGTGAATGATGTGAAGGACAGAGGGAGGAAAAGGGAGGGAGGGAAGGAGGGAGGGAGGGAGGGAGGGAGGGAGGGGAGGGAGGGAGGGGGAGGGAGGGAGGGAGGGAGGGAGGGAGGGAGGGGAGGGAGGGAGGGAGGGAGGGAGGGAGGGAGGGGAGGAGGGAGGGAGGGAGGGAGGGAGCGAGGGAGCGAGGGAGGGATGGAGGGAGGGAGGGAGGGAGGAAGGGAGGGAGAGGGGGCGGGGGGGAGGGGGGGCGGGAGGGAGGGAGGGAGGGAGGGAGGGAGGGATATGCACGACCCTAAGTTTCCGAGGTGTTTCTCCCTTTGGGCAGGTCCTGCGTCTGGGCCTTCCTCCCGCGGAGCGAACGAGCCTTGTGGCCCACCTTCTTCCCGACGGGCAGACCTTCTATTGGACCTTCATAGCCATGGCCGACAGCCCCGCTCAGATAGAAGAGGCGACGGCTGTGCTGCAAGATCGTGAATTTCAGACCACAATTTCTTAAAGTGATCCTTCTTGTCTAAATATGACCCTCTTCAAGCGTTTTCAAATTCTCAAACCCTAGAAACCTAAAAACCCAAACCCGAAACCCTTCAAAGTAGTTGGGCTTCAAAGTGCGCATGAGCCTGAGCCTGTTCTCTGTGCCAAGCAACCACTGTTCTTTTCGCTCAGTTACGGTAATTCGTGTAATGTTCGTACGATTTACGGCGGGACTGTTCCAGTAGCGCAGTACTGGAACTGCGCCGACAGGCACCGAACCGGCGTTGACTTGAAGCCGGCGGTCCTCCGGCGAATTTTCCGGCGTTGACCGACCAGGCCGGCAGCCCGCCTGCTCGGATCTTTGACGGTCACTGCCGGGCACTGACGGACTCTGCGGGCACTACCGGTCACTGCCGGTCTCTGCCGACCGGTGCCGGCTTAGAATCTGTACGTATGGTACGGCCACTTCATTTGACAGTACGAATCACAAACATTCGTTGAAGACAGAATTTTTTTGACTTGTTTAATTTGTTTTTTTTTGAGAAGCCAAAATCTCTTAAATTTCTTTTTTTCTCACCTGTTCGGCTGTACGGGAATCTGGAATCTTCCTCCAATTTGTCCCGCCAGTAAAAAGTCGACACGTGTCCGATAAGCTGTGACCAGCAGAATCTGAATATGCAAAGCGATCTTTTTCATTTTTTATCGATGTTTCTTATTGGACGTCATCAAACATGCCTATTCAAATGTACTGCGTCATGTCTTTAGAAGCACATCCTTTTGTTCAGATGTGTAGCCTGCTTGTGATCGTGTTTCCGGCCACTACATTTTATCCCAAACATGAACATAATCCTTGCTAAGCCAAGTCATGCGTCAGCAGACATGGCATTGACGATTTTTAAAAATCCTAAAAATACCTTTCGGCCGCAAACCACATTGTGCCGTCAAACCGTAAATTTTGAGCTGCCGTAAAATTTGGTCGACCCGCGGCCGGCACCGACTTTCTGCCTCCCGCCCCGCTCTGGATTTAAGCCGCGGGCCTTCCCTCCCTCCCTCGTGCTCCCTCTCCCACTCGCTCTCCCTCTCCTCTCCCTCTCCTCCTCCCTCCCTCCGTTCTTCCCTCCTTCCCTCCCTCTCCCCTCCTCTCTCTCAGCAGCACTGAACACCTCTCTCCCCTGCCTCACTCGCGTCTACTAAGCACCCTCTGCCAACATTTCTCTCTCTCCCTCCCTCCCTCTTCGTCAAAAGGAGACCTCCCATTTCCTCTTCAAACCGGTTACAATGTCTGCCATTGCGCGTATCCCAGCCGCCATGGCGGCGGCGGCCTCTGTCTCCCTCCTCCCCGCCTGCCTCTCGTCCTCCCCCACCCTCCGTCTGCGGGAGGACGTGGCAGCTCTCCGCACCCCCTCCAGGCTCCATGCAGCGCCGCAGCAACATAGAAGCGTTACAGTTAACGCTTTCTGGCCCTTCACAACGACGCCTGCGTACTCGCGCAAGGACAACGCCGTGTTTGTGAGCCTCGTGACGGAGAGGAGCCCGAAGCTGTTTCTGCTGCTCAAGGACCGCCAGGCGGAGTTTCAGAAGAAGGTGGAGAGCCTCTTCCCGTAAGTGGACGATCTTCTTTCTCCCGCTATCACTGCCCCTCTCTCTCTCTCTCTCTCTCTCTCTTCGTCGCTCCTTCATACTTTGCCTTCCGTCCACTGTCTTCTCACTCCTCCCTGCGTCGTCTCGATCTACTTGACCTTTCATTTCTTTCCTCTCCTCTCCTCTCCCTTTCCCACTCCGTCTCATCCTCGCTCTCTTTCCGTCTCATTCTCCACGTGTTTCCATCCCTCCTTCCACTCTCTCTTCTCCTTCCCCTTCGTGCTTTCTGCCCCCATTCGCCCCCCTCTTCCTCTCCCTCATCTCCCCCCATCCGCTCCCTTTTCTCTCTCTCCCTCTCTCTCCTCTCTCTCACACCCCTTTTCCCTTCGTTCACCCCCCCACTCACTCATCCCTTCTCTCGTTTTCCCTTTCTCTCTCCTTACTCATCGTCTCCCCCCCTTCCTCCCCACATTCACTTCCCTCCCTTTTCCTCCCTCCCCCCCTATCTTCCTCTCTCACTCCCATCCCTTTCTACCCTCCCACCTCCTCAAGCACTACCTCCCTCTCCCTCCCCCCTCCCTCTCCCTCCTCTCAGCAGCACTGAACACCTCTCTCCCCTGCCTCACTCGCGTCTACTAAGCACCCTCTGCCAACATTTCTCTCTCTCCCTCCCTCCCTCTTCGTCAAAAGGAGACCTCCCATTTCCTCTTCAAACCGGTTACAATGTCTGCCATTGCGCGTATCCCAGCCGCCATGGCGGCGGCGGCCTCTGTCTCCCTCCTCCCCGCCTGCCTCTCGTCCTCCCCCACCCTCCGTCTGCGGGAGGACGTGGCAGCTCTCCGCACCCCCTCCAGGCTCCATGCAGCGCCGCAGCAACATAGAAGCGTTACAGTTAACGCTTTCTGGCCCTTCACAACGACGCCTGCGTACTCGCGCAAGGACAACGCCGTGTTTGTGAGCCTCGTGACGGAGAGGAGCCCGAAGCTGTTTCTGCTGCTCAAGGACCGCCAGGCGGAGTTTCAGAAGAAGGTGGAGAGCCTCTTCCCGTAAGTGGACGATCTTCTTTCTCCCGCTATCACTGCCCCTCTCTCTCTCTCTCTCTCTCTCTCTTCGTCGCTCCTTCATACTTTGCCTTCCGTCCACTGTCTTCTCACTCCTCCCTGCGTCGTCTCGATCTACTTGACCTTTCATTTCTTTCCTCTCCTCTCCTCTCCCTTTCCCACTCCGTCTCATCCTCGCTCTCTTTCCGTCTCATTCTCCACGTGTTTCCATCCCTCCTTCCACTCTCTCTTCTCCTTCCCCTTCGTGCTTTCTGCCCCCATTCGCCCCCCTCTTCCTCTCCCTCATCTCCCCCCATCCGCTCCCTTTTCTCTCTCTCCCTCTCTCTCCTCTCTCTCACACCCCTTTTCCCTTCGTTCACCCCCCCACTCACTCATCCCTTCTCTCGTTTTCCCTTTCTCTCTCCTTACTCATCGTCTCCCCCCCTTCCTCCCCACATTCACTTCCCTCCCTTTTCCTCCCTCCCCCCCTATCTTCCTCTCTCACTCCCATCCCTTTCTACCCTCCCACCTCCTCAAGCACTACCTCCCCTCCCTCCCCCCCCCCCCCCCTCCCTCTCCCCCTCTCCAGCGCCTCCGTGGAGGGTGCGAAGATCGACGCGGCGGTGCAGGAGCTGTACCGCTACCTCCAAAGCGTGCCGGCGGCGAAGGCCACCGCGGAGGCGCTCATGGCCGAGGCCGCGAAGGCGCCCGGGGACGACTCCATCGCCGACGACCTCACCATGGCGCGCCTCGCAGCCACCTTGGGCCGCTCCATTGCGAGGGGGCCTCCCGACGCGTCCCGCAACTTCAGTAAGATGCATTCAAGCAACGAAGAGATACGGAAAAACGGGGACGGGGAGGGGGGCGAAAGGGGGAGAGGAGGGAGAAGGGATGTTGGGGGGGGGGGGGGGTCACATTGTTAAGGCATTCACCTCCTCTCTCTATCCATCTCCTCTTCCCTCTCCCCACTTCCCACCTCTACTCTACCTGCCACTCCTCCCTCCTCACACCCTACTCTAAGGGCACTCATTGTGTACCCTCGCATGATGCTGCTTTGAGTTAACGTTGTTATATTGCCCTCAAGTTCGTATAAAAGTCATCGGTCCGCCCTTTTCTCCTAACCCTCCTTTTGCTCCTCTCCTTAACATGTACATTTTTCACCTCATATCTGTGCAGCCAAGAACTTCGTAACTCTGCCCCTTTTCATAGCCACCAATCGAAACGTTCTGGAGAAAGTCGTAACCAAAGGACTCTTGTGGGGCACAATAAGGTCGAAGCAAGTCAGTTTCGGAGAAGTGAGAGTGAGCCTTCCTAACTCCTTCAGTTACGGCAGCACAAAGGGGGGCTCTTGGAGCTACTCGGATACCCGCGAAGGTCCGGACGCAAGTGAGATCGTCGTTGAGTCTTCCGTCATAATGAAGGTGAGAATGCTTATCAATGATTGGTCAACCCCTCAGGTCTGGAGGCTCTGAGGTCGATCTAGTTGACGGTATTGCTGGCTTGGCACTCTCTCTCTCTCTCTCCCTCCCCTTCTCCCTCCCCACCCCTTCCCTCCGGCCCCTTCCTTCACCTTACTTGAGTTGATAATTTTTTCCTTAATTTATTCCTTTTTTGTATCTTTAGGAAGATGCGTGGATGACCCGTTTGAAGACGATCCGAGCAGCGGTGAAGGAGAAAGAAGCGGTGGTGTTCGTGCATGGCTACAACTCCAATGCTCTCGATGCCTGCCAGAGCGCAGCTCACGTGAGCTCACTCCTTCCTCTCCCACAGTCCCACTATCGGTACTTCCAATAGTAGCCGAAGGTCCTCTTCGTCTAGAAAGCAATTTCCAACACAACGAAGTCTTGCAATGTTTTTCTCCGTTCTTCTTCTTTTCTTGTGTCCCTTTCACTTTTATGTCTCTTTTCACTCTCATCCACGCTGCTCCATGATTGGTTCGTAAAGCTATGCATGCATGCATGAGGCTCATACATGAGTCATGGGAGCCATGCAGATTGTGTACTCCGGAAACTTCCAAGCTCCATGCTTTGTGTTCAGCTGGCCGTCCAATTCGACCCTGAATGGGTACACCGCTGACGAAGCCAACGTGATGTGGGCCCTCGAAGACTTCATGAGCACATTGACGTGAGTAAGCCTTTGAAATTTAAAGCATCTGATTGATCGTAAACAGATGCTCTGATTAACCCAACCTCTTTCGGTGTTCTTTTGTTCGTAACCGTTTTCCACATCCCAAGTTGGGATCGTTAATTAACATTACTCTCTTCTCAATGCAGGAAGCTGAAGACTGAGTTGGGCATAGAAAAGGTACATCTGTTCGGTCACAGCATGGGCAGCCGACTCGTCCTCTACTCCCTTCGTATGCAGCCGAACCCGGAAGTCGGAGGACTTCCCAAAATTGGCCAAGTAAGGGCATATACACTGTCTGTCAGACCCCCCTAATCACAAAACGGCGGAGGAATTCCCTCCCTCCCTCCCTCCCTCCCTCCCGCTGTGGTCTCTAGTGGCTTAAGAAGGGGTCAGTCAGTCTCGTCGGTTTGCGATCTATTGATGTTTGGATTGTTTTGCTTCTTCCGAATATTGGTAAACAGGTCGTACTGGCTGCGCCGGACTTCGACCGTGGCGAATTTTCGAAAATATCGCCGAGCATTGCAAAGAACTGCGAAGGCGTGACTCTCTACAACTCGCAAGATGACATGGCCCTCGATGCCTCGGAGTATGTGGCACCCTCTCCATTCCTTTTATCCCTCTCTTCCCTCTTCTTTGCTAACTCCTTAAACCCTCACTACCCCGACTCTGAACCCCCTTTGAACTAAAGTGCCTCCTGCTCCCCTCCCAACTCCGTGCAGAGTACTCCACGGCAACCCACGTCTTGGCGATTTCGACGGTATCCCCGAATTGGCCGCCAAAAAGGAAATTCCAAAGCTGCAAAAGCTTGTAGCCATTGACACTGCGAACATCGACAACACGTTTTTGGGACACAACTATGTGTTCAATGTCTCCGCTATCACTGTCGACTGCGCTTTGGTGAGAACCACGAACCCTACTTTCATGCAGATCATTTCACTACGGATGTTTAGGTGGCTGTTGCGAGCACAGGAAGGAGAGAAAAGGGGGTTTAAAGAGCGAGGCACACTCGTCTGGAAGAGAGAGAGAGAGAGAGTGGGAGAGGGAGAGAGAGAGAGAGAGAGAATCGGAAGAATTTTCGATCAAAGAATGCGTGAAGTTTTCAAAGCGAGTAAAGGTTTTTTGTGGTGGTATTCGTGTGCAGGTCCTCCGTTTTGGCCTTCCTCCTACAGCACGGACGAGCCTTGAAAAGAAGACCCTCGCAGACGGCCAAGACTACTGGGCGCTGAAGGACGTCGCGGAGAACCCCATTCTACTGCGAGAAGCAACCGCCCCATTGGAGGACTTTGCCCTGCAGACTGCGAGTGCCTAGACTTCGTCTTGTTTGAAAATAGCCTCTAAGGAAGAGGCTTTCCAAACTTGGTGAAACTCTACGAGTGTTAGAATGTTAATATAGGTCAGTTTGGGGCTTGCTTAATGGCGGTAATGTTAATCTGTTGGTGTTGTCTATGTGTTTGTTTGTGATTTAATGGGACTTAACCCTTGTCTACATTCAATGTTCTCCCCCGCCCCCCCTCCTTTGGTGTGAATTCTTGCTGGACGATTGCTATCTACGACCACCACTCCTACCTCCATTCATGCCATTCATGCCATTCATGCCATGCCTTCATTCATGCACACCTCGCCAATGTGGCGAACTACCACAACCTGATGGCACCCCGTCTATAGGTCCTTCACCTCTATGGATGCATCCATCTATGGAGATGCATGCCATGGATGCATGGGTGGCATGCCATGGACGCATGCCATGGATGTATGGGTGGCATGCATCCCCAGCCATGCGGGGGTCACGCCCTCATCCTCGGGTCGGCCCCCACTGCTTCCTTCATCCACCCGAGGACGCCTCTCGTTGATACTTTCCTTCTGAGTGGTTCCATCCCACGCCCTGAAGGCAAAGGCCCTCCCTCTCCTGTTACATGATCCAAGCTGCCAATGGTTGGCACTTCCCGTGTTGGCTCGCTTTGGGGCATGCATGGAAACAATGAAACAATGCAACAATGTTGGGCGCCCTTAGGAAAGATCCCACTCGATACGACGTCCGCGACAATATTCCGATACGATATGTTACGATACGCAACTGGAGGCGCACCACAAAGCACTAAAAGCGCATCCCAAATCTGACGTCAACCAATACGGCAAAATCTTGCCCATGCGACAAAAATGCCGCCCGCTAGGCCGCCTTGGGTGCCGATTGTCCACGTGGCATGTGCCACGTCGAAATTGATAAAAATCTCCAAATGTGATTTGGGGTGTGTTTTGATCGATTAACGGTGCTCTTATTCATATCCCGGTACAGGAAAGTATATGTGATCAGATACTGCGAGGCAATTGTGAACTCTCGATACGATACGATACAATACGATTGGTTCGTTCCAGCCCCGCGCTGCCCGAGGCTCTCCACGGCGTGAAGGGAGGGAAGGGAGGGAAGGGAGGGAAGGGAGGGAAGGGAGGAAGAGAAGAAGGATGGGAAGGATTTCGGCGCGTAATTTGAGACAATTTTAGGGTTGGCGCTTGGCACGGAATGTTCTGACGAACTCAAAAGAAAAGACAGGGAGAAGGGAAGGGAGTGAGACAGAGGGAGAGGGATAAGGAAGGGAAGGAGAGAGAGAGGGGGAGAGAGGTAAGAGAGGGAAAAAGAGAGAAAGAGGGAGAGAGAGAGAGATGATGCCGGGCGGGGGCACCACTCTCTCCGACATCTACTCCGGCGCGCAGCGCGCGAAGCTGGAGCTGCGCGCGGCGCTGGAGCGGCTCGAGAAGGGCGAGGCGCTGCAGGGGGACGCGCTCGCGCTCGGGCCCGATCCGACGGACCACATGCGCCGGAAGCTGGCGGAGCTGCAGAGATCGACGGCGGAGATGGACCGCATGTGGCGCTCGCAGGTGCACCGGCAACAACTGTGGAAAAGGTGGGAGGGGGGGGGAGCGGAGGGAGGGAGGAGGGGGGAGGGGAGGGAGGGGGAAGAGGAAGGGAGCGGAGGGAGGGGGAGGGAGGGGAGGGAGGGGGAGGGAGGGGGAGGGAGGGGGATGAGGGGGGAGAAGGAGGGGGAAGAATGGGGAAGAGGGGGGAGAGGGAGGAGGAAGAGGGAGGGAGCGAAGGGAGGGGGTGGGAGGGGGAAGAGGGGGAGAAGGGATAGAGAGGGGGAAATGGGGGAGGGGGAGGGGAGGGGAACAAGGAGTGGAAGAGAGGAGGGAGAGAACAAGAAACATTGAAAAACCAAACAAACCGAAACTTGAAGCCTTAATATTCTGCATTTCTTGAACTTCTGATACGTTAGAATCTGAAACGTTAAGGGTTTAATGCACCTTTTCCGGATGTGAAGAGGTATCCTCATATTGTCAGACAATGACGTATTTTTTCCTTTTTATTTAACGAGTGTAACAGCGATTTTTTTTTTTTCCTTCTCTTTTGTTTAGATATCTCTTGAGTGGAGTTGGGTAGAATTGTGACGCTGAAGTTTGGGGGTGCAAATTAGGGTTTGCTCAGTTGCAGGTGGACATAATTGTCTGTAAATTTTCAGTTAGATGTTGTTCTTTCATGATGCATATTCTGCGTGTATTTGAACCTAGTAATTACATCAACCGATAGGTTCCAATTCTCTTTAGTTGAAGTCTCAAGTCTTAGAACCCTAACCTTTCCTTAACCCTTCAACCCAAACCTCTAAGCACGAACCTCTGAACCCTAATTTTCTGTTTTCTGCAGGAAAATAGAAGTGATAGCAGAAGAGGCGGAGGCTCTCCGTCAGGGCCTTGAGAAGTATTTGGTGAGAGAGAACAAGCGGCAGAGGGAGGCCAAAGAGAGGGCGGACCTCATCGGGCGGCAAACTGCGAACGAGGGGGCACGTGTGTTTACGGAGTTCGAAGCGGAACAGAGAGACATGGAATCCGCAAAGAACTCCTCAAAGATGTTGGAGGACATGCTCAACACGGGGTTTGAAACTCTCAAGCGGATGGCGGAACAGCGGGAGCTTTTGAAGGTGGGCACATATGTCTTTTTCTCTCTCTCTCTCTCTCACTCTCTCTCTCGTCTTGATCGCTCTTGCTCTCGCCCTCCCTTTTTTTCTCTATGTCATATCGTGTGTCTCTCTCTCTCCATAGTCTTCCTCGTTTCGTTGGGAGTGTCCTCCTTCGTGCACGTCTTTTTAGTCCACTTTACCCCTCCAGTTTCGTTCTCTTTATCTCGTTCTCTCTCTCTCTCGCTTTCTTTGCCTTCTCTCTCTCATTCTCGTTATTCACTATACAATATCATATGTGTTTTGGAGTGACCTCCACCTCCCCTTCTCTCTCCCCCTCCACCTTCCCCTCTCCTTCACGCTTCCTCTCTCCTTTCTTCACGCTTCCTTTCTCTTTCCTCCCTTACCCCCTTTCACGCGCCCTCCCTCCTCCCCCCCCTTCCCCTTCCCCCTCCCCTTCCCCTTCCCCCTCCCCCTCCCCTTCCCCTTCCCCCTCCCCCTCCCCTTCCCCTTCCCCCTCCCCCTCCCCTTCTCCCTCTCCCTCTTCCTCTCTCCCTTCCCCTCCGCTCCCTCTCGCCCCTCCCTCTCTCCCTCCCCCCCTCCCTCTCTCCCTCTCTCCCTCTCTCCCTCTCTCCCACTCTCCCTCTCCCCCCCTCTCACCCGCAAGCCGTGTTGGGGCGGGTGGGTCTGCAGGGTGCCCAGCGGAAGGCTTTGGACGTTCTGAACTACATCGGACTGTCGGACACAGTTCTGAAGAAGATCAATCGCCGGCAATGGACGGACAGGATCGTATCGTACGGAGGGATGCTCCTCGTCCTCGCCGTCGTCTTCACTGTCTGGCGATTCACCCATTGATTTTTTTCATGATCAATTCCCAAAGAATTTTGACAAGGAAAAATAGCAACGAAATTGGAAAAAAAGGAAGAAGAACATGTTGATATATATCTGCTGTATTTGTAGAAAAAAGTTTTTTTTTTTCTTGTTCTTTTTTTGGGCAAGGGCTTGCCAACGGTATTTTTCATAGGTGTACTATGTAAAGGGGTGTTACTTTTTTTAGGGTTTTCGGATGATGTTTATAAGAGTTGGGGGGGTTAACGTAATTGTCCTTTCTGTCCAAAATAAGAGTTTTTGTTATTGACTTCGGAAAAGGCGTCCTTGTTGTACCATGAATGAAATATTGAAATATTGAAATCTTTTTTTACACCAAGCCAACACCTGGAGGCCCTTGAGTAGTTGAAACATTCCTCTCACTTCTCGCTCATCGCCATCATTACTGCCACATTCCTCACACTATTTACGCGTCCCACCCACTTCCGCACATCCCTCTATTATACACTACATACACACTGCAAACATCAAACTCTCCAGCATTCAGCCACAACCCTCCCTCAATGAAGTGCGCCCCCCTCTTGTCTATGAGTGCACTACTCAAAACCTGCACCCTCTCCCTCTGCCTCTCCCTCCTCTCCCTCTCCCTCTCCCCGTCCCTGTCCCTCTCCCTCCTCTCTCTCCCTCCTCTCCCTCTCCTCCCTCTCCCTCTCCCCCACAGCTCACAATATGGGATGCATCTGTGCGAGCCTGAGCCCCCCATCAACGGTGATGTCGGCCCCGGTGATGTACGCCCCTGCATCACTCACAAGCAGGAGCAGGGCGCCGTCCAGATCGCGATCAAGATCGCCAATCCGACGGAGGGGAGTGGACGCATTGTAGAACGGTTCAACAACGGACGCGAACGAGCCCGTCATTCCCGTCACAAAGAACCCCGGAGAGATCGTGTTAACCCTAATTCCGTAGGGGCCCAGTTCCAACGCGAGGCTGCTCACAAAGCACAACAATAGAAATGAGATTTGAGACAGTAAAGGGGGTGAAGGGGAGGGACAAGGAGAGAGGGAGGGAGAAGGGCAGGGAGGGTGGAAGGGGGGACGAGGGAGTGGGAAGGGGAGAGCGGGAGAGAGACGCACAAGCCCACGCATCTAAGTCCTAACTTCATCCCACATCTACGTCCTCACCACCTCCACCTCCTTCTCGAATACACTTTAAGGCTTTCAAACGGTTCTCAGTACTCTACAGACACAGTATACCTAAAACACATAAAAAACAAAAAACACCTTAAACCCTCTCCCCTCTCTCCTCTCCCCTCCCCCCTCCCCCCTTCCCGCCTTAAAAGCCCCTTAAACCTTAACCCCTCCCTTCCTCCCTCCCTC
>CM074818.1:1787339-1799771 GCA_037447605.1 Zygnema circumcarinatum
ATAAATAGTAAAAAAAAAAAATAGGGACAGTGAGACTGATTAGGGTTTGCTAGGGCCTAAAAAATGTGTGTTGGGGTTTTCTAGGGCTGACTATAGGGAACCGGTCAGCTTAGAAAAAAAAAAGGGGTGGAGTTGGGGGGGGGGGATTTTTTGTTCCTTTTGGTTCTAAGTGTATGAGCATAGGTAAATGTTTGAGGGGTAGAAAAGTATTTTTTTTTTTTGATTTTTTTTGAAATTTTCTGACCAGCATTGACAAGGCGCGAGGATGCCTCCTCCGCCATTTGGAGCAAACTGTCCGCTGAGGGGGCTCCGTACTGCGCTCTCACCTTCTCTATCTGCGGGAGAGGGAGGGGGAGAGGGGGAGAGAGAGAGAGAGAGAGAGAGAGAGAGGGGAAGAACGTAGAGAATGAGAGAAAGGACAAGAGCGGGAGTGCGGAGAGCGAACAAGAAAGGAGGAGAACGAAGAGAGAGTACGAGTGAGAGGGGGAGAAAGATACTGAGAGAGAGAGGGGAGAGAGAGGGAGGTGCAAAGAGAGAGAGAGAGAGAGAGGTAGAGGTGAAGAGAGCACCTTCCTCAACCGCTGCCTGATATCAAGCATTCGCTGCTCCGAAAAGCGGAGCTCTCCCGCAAAAGCCTCCACTAGGGCCTCCTGCTCTCCCTCCCTCCCTCCCTCCCTCCCTCCCTCTCACTCTCTCTCTCACTCTCCTTCTCATTTCATGACTACCTCCCATCCCACACATGTGATATCATCCCTGATTTGCAGATCCACATAAGAGCAAGATTCAGAAAATTCATGATTTTGTTTGCAAGAAACATACGACTTTAGCTTAGAATCAGTCCTTCACATTTAGGTTCTCCGATTCATTCGATTTAATCCTCCGATTAAATGTCTAAATCAATAATAATAATACCACACCTACCCTCCCTCCCTCCCTCTCTCACCATTCAAAGCTCCCCTGCAACACTCACCGCCTGTCCGAGCAGCCCATCTGCCTCCGCCACTAAGGAGAGGGCGTCTCTCACATCACTCGCTCTCCCGCAGGAGAGGCCTCTCCCTCCCTCTCCCTCTCCCCCTCCCGTTCCCTCTCCCTCCCACTCCCACTTCCCGCCTGCGAGCCCCTCTACCTCCTCCTCCAGGGCGGCCATCTCCCTCTGTACGGCCTGCAGGGCCCCCCTGAGGCCGCCCTCCCCCCCTCCCTCCTGCAGAAGACGGTGCACTCTCCCACACCTCTGGGCGGCACGCTGGGCGGCCTCCTGCGGGAGAAAGGGAGGGAGAGAGAGAGAGAGAGAGAAAAAGAGAGAGTGAGGGGGAGGGGGAGGGGAGAGGGGGAGGGGGAGGGGGAGGGGGAGGGGGAGGGGGAGGGGGAGGGGGAGGGGAGGGGGAGGGGGAGGGGAGGGGGAGGGGGAGGGGGAGGGGAGGGGGAGGGGGAGGGGAGGGAGGGGAGGGGGAGGGGAGGGGGAGGGGAGGGGGAGGGGAGGGGAGGGGAGGGGAGGGGGAGGGGGAGGGGGAGGGGAGGGGAGGGAGAGGGAGAGAGGGAGAGGGAGGGGAGGGAGGAGGGAGGGGAGGGGAGGGGAGGGGAGGGGAGGGGAGGGGAGGGGAGGGGAGGGGAGGGGAGGGAGGAGGGAGGGGAGGGGGAGGGGGAGGGGGAGGGGGAGGGGAGGGGAGGGGGAGGGGAGGGAGAGGGAGAGGGAGAGAGGAGAGGAGGGAGAGGGAGAGAGGGAGAGGGAGAGGGAGAGGGAGAGGGAGAGGGAGAGAGAGAGGGAGAGGGAGAGAGAGAGAGAGGAAGGGAGAGAGTGGGTCGGGAAGATTGAGTGGGAGGTTTTAGGGGACGGCCGAAAGAGGGCATGGAAAATGAGGGAGAGGAAGGGGGAGAGACGAGGAAGAGAGGCGGACAGTGGGGGACGACAGGAAGGAGAGAGAGAGAGAGAGAGAGAGAGAGAGGGAGAGAGAGAAGTTAAGCAAAACATAAGCATAAGGTTTAACCGGGAAGGTCGACATGTGAAAATGTATTTTTCCTTGGCAGCTGCAGAAGCAATGATCGCTTAAAGACAAAATGTTGCCACGTGGCAGGCTCTGATAGGCCCTCACCTGCATGCGCGCCTCCGCCTTGAGCTCTCCCACCTCCCCCTCCCGCAGGTTTAGACTGCTGACGTCATCCACCTGCCGCCCCCATGGCGAGTTCAGGGCAAAACGTTTATTTCTTCAGACTGAGGGCTGTAGCCTAAGGCCTAGGGCCTAGAGCCTAGATCCTAGGGCCTATAACCTAAGGCCTAGAGCCTAGACCCTAGGGCCTAGAACCTAGACGCATAGAAAAGGCTAAAGCCTAGGGTCTAGACATTAGGGCTACATCCTCGGGCCTAGAGCCTAGCGTCTAGGGCCTAGTTGTAGGGTCTATGCCTAGGATCTAGCGCGTGTGCACCTACCAGGTCCTGCCACGTGTCCTCCTCCGCCGGCCCTCTCCGGCCGAGCGCCTCCCCCTCCCGCCAGAGCGCCTCCGCCGTCTCTGCCAGCTCAGCAAACCGGGTGGCCTGCTGCCACGTGGCAGCGTGCTGGTCGAGCAGAGCGAGCTGCGTTGAAGGCAGCCGCAGCGCTGCCTGCGGTCAAAGTCAACGCGGAGTACCGATTCTGAGTCAACGAGTCATCATCTGCGAGTATCGGTTTCGAAAAACTTGCACATTACTTTCATTACTTTTCTTAGGGTTTTGGGGCGATTAGTTTTTTTTTTTTGTTTGTATTTCGTTTCTTTCTTAGCAATGCACAGGCGTATCTGCGGAGCAAAACCCTAAACCCTAAACTTCAGACCCTCAACCCTAAGTTTGAGGTTTGACCAACGTTTCAACGTATCTATAAAGCCTGGCCTTGACAAGAATGAGCCAGAAAGTGGGGGCAGACAGGTAGAGAGAAAGAGAGAGGGGGGAGAGAGAGAGAGAGAGGAGGAGAGAGAGGGAGAGAGAGAAAGGGAAGAGGGGAGAGAGAGTGGGAGGGGAAAGAGAGAGGGACAGAGAGCGGGAGCGAGAGGGAGAGAGAGATTGAGAGAGAGAACGAGCGGGAGAGGGAGAGAGAGGGGGACAGAGAGAGCGGGAGCGAGAAAGGGAGGGGGGAGAAAGATGGAGAGACAGGAAGGGAGGAGGAGAGAGAGAGAGAGAGCGGGAGAGTGAGTGAGAGAGGTAGAGCGAGAGAGAGAGAGCGAGAGAGAGAGCAGTTGCGCCCCATTGCCCCTCACATGCGCATTTTGACCGTTGACATCTGCGAGCATTGCTCCCACGCATCGCAGAATTTTTCGCGGAATCGATACTCCGTTGATGCGGCACACGCTGCTGCGGCCCTTGGCAGCGCGGGGGCGGGAATCTGGAAAGGTTAAAGGATTAGGGTTTTGGAAAGATAGTGTTTTGGAAAATTAAGGTTTTGAACAATAGGGTTTTTGAAGAATTAGGGTTTACAAAATTAGGGTTTTGAAAAATTAGGGTTTTCAAAAATTAGTTTGAAAATTAGGGTTTCACCTGGCGGTGCAGAATCCCCCCCTCCATTCGCAGAGGGAGTGAAAATTTCTCTCTCGAGCACTACCTCGCGAAATTTCCCTCCCTCCTCTCCCTCCCCAAAGAGAGGTTCCATGGCCGTTACGGCCAACGGAACGGCCGCCGTTAGCAGTTCCGTCACGTCACGGAGGAGGGTGGGGCCCACCAGGAAGGTGCCCTTCAGGAGTGCTGACGTGGCAGGCTGCCTCACCGAGTCTTCCGCCATGGGGGCCCCCAAAATCTGTCACACATAAACCCTAAAAATTTGTCAAAATTTGTCAAAATTAGGTCAAGAAATGTAGGGGTCCTCTCTCTAGGAAGAAAGCAGAAATGTTGATGTTGCCATTCATGCCATAAGTGAGCTGAATTTTTTTTTAGGGTTTGAGGGAAGGATGGCTTTTTTAGAATGGCTTCTTAGCTTTCCAATGCTTTTAGGGTTTTAGGGTTTTTAGGGTTTTTAAGTTTTAGGGTTTGGGTTTTTAGGCTTCAGAGGTGAAACAAAGGGGGTGAGGTCAAACAACACCTCATAGTGAAGCTTTTTTTTTAAAACGAATGAAGAAGTCAAATTAGGGTTTCGCTTCCTGCCTGATTGATGCCGCTGAGAATGATCGACTTTCCTGCTCCGCTCTCTCCTGTGAGAATATTGAGCCCCGGCCCGAACTGTACGGTCAAGTTCGGTATGAGCACAAAGTCTCTGCAGGCCGCCACACAGCACTCAAAAGTGACAAAAAAAGTGCGCTTAGAAGCTCATGTTGATGGAACCGACAGTCCGTAAAAATGATGAACAGAAACATGGGAAAATGTTGAACAGAAACATGGGAAAATGTTGAAGATGGGAAAATGTTGAACAGAAACATGGGAAAATGTTGAACAGAAACATGGGAAAATGTTGAAGATGGGAAAATGTTGAACAGAAACATGGGAAAATGTTGAACATGGGAAAATGTTGAACAGAAACATGGGAGATCATCAGTGAAGCTGAAACAGATGCAATGAAGTGAAGTGAAGTTTTCTAAAGAAGATGCTCAAAGCAGACAGGCTTGGAAGACTGCGCTCGCATGGTCTCTTGGAATTCCTTGAATTTTGGGGAATTCATTTATTCTTTTTATTTAGTACCAATGCAAGTGAGAGGAAGTCTGTGACATATTGCAAAACTTGCTGAAAAGAAGTGCATGTGAGCTGGAAACAAGCATGTTCGCGGGGGAAAAAGCTTCAAATCTTTCATGAGAAGAGGTATCTGAATACAAAGGAAATTCAGACAATAAAGGAATTACCCTAACAGTATGAACCATGCGGGGACCTGCTTTTTGAAAGAATGACATCTGAAAAAAAAAGGAAATTACTTCTTTAAACCCCTTAGTTAAAGCTAAAGCAACCATAAAACGTTTCAAACGATGACATATGTTCATACTAAAAACCCTAAAAACCCTATGTCATCGTTCAACTCACCTTATATGAAGCTCTTTCAAGTAAGCCGAGCCTGAGAACAGCCTCTCCTCCCCGCCCTCCTCCTCCCACTCCTCTCTCTCCTCTCTCTCTCCTCTCTCCTCTCTCGCTTCCCTCTCCCCATCTCTCTCACTTGGCATTCCTTCATTCACAACACTCTCCCCACTAATCCCTTCATTTATATTTAGCTCAATTTCTTCCTCCTCCTTCGACTCCATGGAACCACCAGACCAGCACCAGTCTCCAATGCATCCATTTTCTACTTCTTCGTCTATTTCTTCTTTTTTCTTTCGAATTTCTAATGATGGTTCCTGACCCTGACTCAAATTTGAGATATTAAAATTTCCAGAAGCTCCAGTCGCATCGGTTTGAGTGTGAATGCTAACCCTAGTTTCACTTTGCATAGCTCTAAAGCCGCCATTTTTTGCCTTATTCAACCCAAATGCAGGTCTAAGTGATGAAATGGAAAGCCAAAAATCCAGCGGCTGCCTGAGAGAAAAAAACTGGTCTCTGCAGGAGATGTTCCAATGCAGAGGAATAAGAGATCCAGCTCCATCCTTCCTTTTGTGGAGGCATAAATTTTTAAATAAGGGAAACAGAGGGCATAGAGTCTTCTTCGCAATATGTATGTACATTTTGCAATTTGCAATGTGTACGAATGTTAGATGTGAGTCTGTTTCAGAGAAAAGCTTTGCAGAAGGAGCGAAGCGTCTGTGCGAAGGGAGGGAGAGAGAAGGTGCGGCTACGAAGGTGGAGGGAGGAGGGAGGAGTGCGGGAGACATGGCAGAGAGAGTCGCAGGGCTGAAAGGAAGGGTGGGATTAGGCGAGTAGGAGTGGGAGAGGGAGGGGGAGAGGGAGAGGGACGGGGAGAGGGGGAGGGAGAGGGAGGGGGAGAGGGAGAGGAAGGGGGAGGGGGAGGGGGAGGGGAGGGCATGGGAGCTAAGGAGAGGGCGGAGGAGGTCTGCCTTGGAGACTCTTCTGGGCAGCAGGAGTGGGAGAGAGCGGAGTGGTAGCATCGTCCATTCCGGGAGAGGGTTAGCGAGAGAGAGGGAGAGAGAGAGAGAGGAACAACTCTTTTGGGGTGTTTAGGGGAAGGTAGAAAGAAAAGGAAATGGTTATGTGAAGAGGGGAATGAGGGAAAGCGCTGGATAGACAGAGCGAAAGAGAGAGAAAGAGAGGCAGGGTGGGAGGGAGGGAGGGAGAGTCTCGAGAGACCGCGTCCGGGTTACGAGTTCGTGGGCCGAAGGTTAAGGGTTTGGGAAGGCTTGCAGGTGCCAAGTGAGAGGGAGAGGACGAGGGAGAGGGAGGGAAGGGAGTGGAGAGGGTGAGTGGCTTGTTTAATTTCTCTCTCTCGACAAACGCTCTCCTCGCCCTGCGTCTGCTCTCTCCTGTTTCACTAAAATCATAACCATTTCTGCGACGATAACTTTTTTTTTTCTTTTAACTTCGCAGAAATGCAGCAAAATTAGGGTTTCTGAAGACACTTCAGCGAAAGGCGAGAGAGGCGAAGGAGGGAAATCAGCTTCAGAGCACACTCCTTCAAGATCAGCAAAAGCGTCGAATCGGAGGACAGTTTGAGGAGGACGATGCAGGATGTGAAAAACAGGTGAGGGAGGGACATTGGCAGGAGGAAGATAGGGCCCATGGCCTATAGAATGGAGTCCACATGAGAGATTTGGAGAGCTGGGAGGCGATGGATGATTCAGAGAATGAGAGCGGCGAAGACGTGGAGGTGGATGGGAGCTTTCTTGAAGGAGGAGGGCAGGTGAGTCAGTTTTTTCTTGGTTCTGAATGTTGAAGTTTGTGGCTGTGGCTTGGGCGTGATTCTTGAAATACAATTATTATTATCTTACTGCTATTGTTTAAGTTAGCCTTTTAGTTCTGAACTCTGTTTTTCAGTGTCGGCCGCATGGAGTCCAACGCATCGGGGGTTGATAGGAGCATGCGAGCGAGTGTGGAAATGGAAGTTTTTTAGGGTTTCAGAATGAGGAGAATCAGAGAATTGAAGGTGAATCTGGTGCAGCGTCTTGTGAAATTTCTGTGGAAGACTTTCGAGGGCTCTATGTGCTCTAATTTTTTGCAGTAGAACGGTTTCTGCGTGCAGTTCAAGTCGAAATCTGTGCAGGTCTGCTGAGTAGAGCAAGCATGATCATTCGATCGATGATATGGCAACGCCACACGAGCGGTGCGTGCTTTCTTTATGAGATGTGAAGAGAGTTCAGTTTGCTTTGAATTCGGAAGCGGAGAGAGAGAGAGAGAGAGAGAGAGAGAGAGAGAGAGAGAGAGAGAGAGCTTAATACTGAACTCTGCAATGTTGAAATCCTCAACCTTGGAATTTCCAACCCTAAAGCTAAAGCTGAACTAAATCGATCACTGTAGCTATACCCCTCGAACTCTAAAACACTAACGCTCCTAAAGGCCATACACTTTGAAACCGGAACATCTAAACCCTACAGCCAGCGCTCCCGTCTTCCTTCTCTCCCATTCCTCTCCCTCCCTCTTTTCCCTCCCCCCCTACCTTCACCTCCCTCCTACTTTCTACGAGATAATACAAGCGAGAGTCTGCAACAAATGGCTACAGATGGCATGCAAGCCATCATCAGCCTCTCCCTCCCTCCCTGCTTTCCCTCTCTCTCTCTCATTCTTGCCATCCTCTCCTTCTCTCTTATGCCGTCCATCCCATCCTCCCCTCTTTCCTGCCTCGGGAAGGTAAAATGATATTGATCGCTAGTACTTTCGTTTTAGAGATTGAGATAAGTTGATTGATGTTACTATTAGTTTGAATGTTTAATGTTGTGAATGCACATGTTCTGTGAGAGAGTGAGAAGAGAGGAGCGTGTCTAAATGTGCAATACCTTCTTAAATAGTTATTTTTTTCGTCTGCTTCTCTTTTCTCTCCTACTCGCTCCCTCTCTCTCTCACTCCATCTCTTCTGACCCTCACCCTCTCCCACTCCCCTCCTCCCTCCGTCTATTCCCTTCTCCTCCTCCCTCTCAGTGACCGGGCAAACTGTAGGAGAAGACAGGGCGGCTAAAGGGCTCTCTACGGAATGGTGGCTCTTGTGGTGGTTCTCTTCTTTTGCTGAAGTTAAATACTCAAATAAATTCAAATGTAATCTATTGAAGTAATCTATCTGTTGAAAATTTCGAGAGCTTGAGCTCCGTTTACTGCGCTCGTCGCGAATAGTTCATGCATTCATGGTCGACCTGAGCGCATGCAGTGTGCGAAATATTGTGATGAATGAAGAGAGATTTTCTCTTTACAAGGGCCCTTGTCGCCCTCCAACGACCCTTTAGGGCTCGCCTTGTTGTAGCCTTTAGGGTTTGTTAGGAGGCTCTTATGAATTATATTCAATATCAATGTCCCCTCCTCCCTTTCTCTCCCGTCTTTCTCTCTCTCTCCTCTATCTTTCTTTGTCTCTCCCTTCTCTTTCTCCCCTATCTCTCTCCTCACCTTCTCTCTCGCCCATCCCTCTTTCCCTCTCTCCTTTCTCTCTCTCTCCCGTCATTGTCTCCTGTCTCGCTCTCCCCTCTCTCTCCCTTTCTCTCCTCTCTTTCTCTCTCTCATCTCTCTCCTGTCTTCCTCTCATGTCTTTCTCCCCTCTCTCTCTCCTCTCTTTCTCTCTCGTCCCTCCCTCTTTCTCTCTCCCGTCTCTCTCTACTCTCTCTCCCCTCTTTCTCTCCTCTCTTTCTCTCTCTCCCCTCCCTCCCTCTTTCACTCTCTCCCGTTTTCCTCTTCTCTCTTTCTCTCTCGCTCTCGCCTATCTCACTCTCTCCCCCAATAACACATGGGGGGTGTTGGTTAACTGTGCACAATAACAAGTTTGAAGTGAACTTAACTATCCACCAATAACTAACCAACCAGCCAACTGACTAACTAACTATTTAACTGACTAACTAACTATCTAACTAACTAACACGCCTTTTTGTAGTCTGGAGCTCACATGTGAATTTCTGCTTCGTCGCCCACAAAGTAACCGGCCGCCGGCCACAGTCGACCTTGCCGGCGCCGGCACATTCCGCCGGTAGCAGCCGATACGCCGGCGATATGGCGATATGCTTGGAGACTGTTCCAAACGACAAATTGGCGTTTGTCAAGTCGGCCAGCCCTTGCCGAAAGGCCCTCTGGGTGGTGCCCGTACGGGTCGTCGGTACTGTAGCTCCTGATTGGTTGTCATGTCTGTACGGTTGTATTGCTGTGCTGTTAGAGTTTTCTCCGCTGTGCCGCTCACTTGGTCTTTTGTTGCAGAAGGCGCACACCCGCACTTGTCGATGTTACGACGCAAACAATGGGGTCGTATGTCAACGCGATTTTAAACTGAGAGCGGGTTGGAGAGATTTTGGAGTCACATGTAGCGCGACACGTGTTGGGAAATTAGTTTTTTGCTCTATTGACGGTTATCTGGTTGCGAGGATTCTGACCAACCAAAAACTGAGTTTGCCATCCTGGATCTTTCGGTTTCTTGGTCGGTAAAACCCCACTTGCCGGTTGCGCTCTTCACTGCTGCATGGTTGAATGGTTGAATGGTTTTGTTCAATCGACCGAGAAATTTAGGTTTAGTGAAGCTTACCTGAACCCTAACCCTAACCTGAACCCTAATCGGTAGAGCATAAGGTGAATATGGGATGCATATTGGGAAGAAAAAAATCGACTAATTCTCTGCTAAAGCTATGGGAGACACTCCCGCCCCTTCACACTCTAACAGCCACAGGCCCCCTCCCTCTCCCACTCCCTCTTCCTCTCCCACTCCCCCTCCCTCTCCCACTCCCTTCCTGAACCCTAAGCCCTCCTCGCCCAGCCCACCTTCCACCTCCCCTCCCCCCACTTCCCTCCCTCCCGCCGTTCTCAATCGAAACTTTGCCTTTGTGAGTTTTTCCGCGACCCAAATCGCTGTGCGCGTATGCAGGGTGGGGGCCCCCATGAGCACTCTTGAGGTCCCCCCCGCCATGGCCATGAAGGTGATCAGCTGATCCTGCAAAACCCCACGCATCACTTTCCATATTAGAGCACGACTGGAGGAAGCCTGCAAATCCCTACTACCATTTGAAGAATTTCTCCAAAGAAGGCGACTTTGAACCAAACCCCAATCTCAAACCTGCACTCTAAAACAGACCGAAATAAACCGAAGACTTGGAAAGAAAGACCACTCACTCCTCAGCTTTATGACAAACCCTAAAACCTCTCAAAACCCTACAGCCCCTCAAACCCCTGCAGGCAAAACAACCACTCCTGCACCAAGTCAAGCCCTCTCCCCCCCTCTCTCTCCCTCGACCTGCCACGTGGCCCAATCAGAGCAGCCTGTTTGACTGCCACGTGGCCCAACCAGGGAAGCCTGTCTGACTGCCACGTGGCCCAACCAGGGCAGCCTGTCTGACTGCCACGTGGCCCAATCAGAGCATCCTGTCTCACTACCACGTGGCCCAATCAGGGCAGCCTGTCTAACTGCGACGTGGCCCAATCAGTGCAGCCTGTCTGACTGCCACGTGGCCCAACCAGGGCAGCCTGTCTGACTGCCACGTGGCCCAATCAGAGCATCCTTATCACTACCACGTGGCCCAATCAGGGCAGCCTGTCTGACTGCCACGTGACCAAATCAGGGCATCCTGCAGACTGCCACGTGGCCCAATCAGTGCAGCCTGTCTGACTGCGACGTGGCCCAATCAGGGCAGCCTGTCCGACTGCCACGTGGCAGTGCCCACCTGCATGTGCTCGTCCACGCACCCTCCGGCCGCCAGCTGGCGCGCGAGGTCCTCCCCGGCCTCCCTCCCCGCGTCCTCCGCCCGCCGGCCCCTCTCCACCACGCGGGACCCGCCCAGCAGGCACCCCCTGCACGCCCGCCCGCCCGCCCTGCGCGCCCACTCAGGTGCTGCCACGTGGACAAGCGGCCAATCGGCTGCTGCCACGTGGAAAAGGCCCAGTCAGCTGCTGCGACGCGGAGCAACGTCCAATCGTCGGCTGCTGCTGCTACTACGTGGACAACGCTAATCAGCTTCTGCCACGAGGACACCATCCAATCGAATGCTGCCACGTGGACACCATCCAATCGGATGCTAGAGCCTAGGGTTTAAGGCTTACGGTTTTAAGTTCAGGGTTTCAGGGTTTCAGGGTTTAGGGATTAGAGATTTAGGGTTTAGACTTTAGGGTTTTAGAGCTTCCTCACGTGGATGTATGCGCTACGAGCAGAATGGCAGCCCCTGTCGCCTGAGCCGTCTCGCTAGTCTCCTGCCCAGCCATGGGTGGAGATTATTAGGGTTCAGGGTTCGTAAGGGCTTAAGGTTAGGGTTTTGGGGTTTTTGGACTGAAAAGTGAGGCTTTAGACGAGTTGGTATGTCTCCATTGGAGGGTTTTAGGGTTAGGGTTTGGGCTTTTTACCTGAATCACTTCCATCAAAATCTCGGCTTTGGAGTCACGGTTGTTTCCAGGAAGCTTCCTCAAGTACCGCCTGAGGACTGCTTCTGCAGAATCGACCAATAGCTGCTTCCAAGAAAAGTCCAAACGGAGAAATAATTCAGGCAGAAATTTTGGGGTTTTAGGGTTGGAGCGCTTTTAGGGGCTCAGAGTCGAGGATAGGGATTAGGGTTCAGGGTTCATCAGGGGTTCAGGTTTAGGGTTTAGGTTGTAGAGTTTCGGGTTTAGGATTCAGGGTTCAGGATCAAGGGTTTATGTTTCAGGGTTTAGGGTTCAGGGTTCAGGGTTCAGAAATTAGGGTTAGTGTTCAGGGTTCAAGATTCAGGGTTCAGGGTTCATGCTTCAGGATTCAGGGTGGTCTGGGGTTCAGGGTTCAGAAATTAGGGTTAGGGTTCAGGGTTCCGGCCCACCTGCGCCACGTGGCAGGGCAGCCTCCCCGCAGTGAAGGCGCGCCCGTGAATGGTCACCACGTGGCCTCGCTCCGTCAGCTGCACTGCGGGGGGCGCTGGGGACAGGGTTTAGGGTTTAGGGTTTAGGGTTTAAGGTTAGAAAGATACTACGGTTTTTTGGGATTAGGGTTTACGCATCAGGGCGGAGGTTTAGGCTCAAAAGGATTGGCGTTTTGGGATTTAGGGTTTCCGATTAGGTTTGATCAGGTCTTGCTTACGCATTAGGGTTTGCGGATTAGGGTTTGAGGGACTAGGGTTCAGAGATTAGGTTTGATTAGGGTTTGTGCATTAGGGTTTAACTAGGGTCCCCAGATTTGGGTTGATTAGGGTTTAACTTCAAAACAGTTACCCTCACGTCAGAGCTTTAAAAGCTTTCGATAGTTAGGGTTTCCCAGAATGTACAGTTTCCCGGAATTTAGGGTTTCCAAAAACTAGACCAAACTAAACTAAACTAGTTCTATGTTGATATTTTCCGACTTTAACCTGAATAGGGGGCAGCGTTGAAGGGAGCGATTCTTTGAGTCTCCCTCCCACTGTGAGAAGGAGCTCTCCTCCTCCCTGAGGATAAAACCCTCTCCTGAATGCTCCAACAGCGCCCCCCCCCCCCCCCCC
>CM074818.1:1811203-1878472 GCA_037447605.1 Zygnema circumcarinatum
AGGAAATACTCACTCGTAGAGGCCTTTCATCGCGATGTGAAAGTCGCCATAGCTATCGCTGAGCAGAAAGTGGATTTTGGCCACGCTTTTGATCATGAGGCTGAGGAACACCGCGTTGTCCTTGCGCGGCTGCGGCTTCGCGGGGGTGAGAGCGCGCGGGATGCTGCCCAGAGTGAGCTTGAAGGCCTCCAGCATCCTCTCCATCACCTTGCCGACCACCTCCATGCTGGGCCCTCGCAATGCTTCTCCTTCTCTTTGTGTGAGTGTGTCTCTCTCTCTCTCTCCCTCTCTCTCCCCTTATCCCTCCCTCTTCCCCGCTTTCAACCCCTCTCTCTCTCTCCCCCTCTTCCCTATCAGTCTCTCTCACCCCCTCTTCCCTCCCCCACTCTCTCCCCCCCTCCTTTCTTCCCTCTCTCAACCCCTCTTCCCTTTTCCCTCTCCGTCCCCCACTAAGCGCTCTATCCGCCGCCTCAAATTCCCCATTACCTGTGCCGAGTAGGTACTCTATGTTCAGACACGATTCTCCGTACACTTCTCGTACTGACGACGACCGGCAGCTCCGCCGACCGCCGAACTGGCCGGCCGGTCAAAATCTTCCAACGCTACGCTCAACTTTATCTGTGACAAGCCATGGAATGGCCCACTCCATGTCTACAGCCTGGTCGGTGCCCCACGATTTGACGTACGTCTGACGTCACCTAGACAGTTCTATTTGTCTTTTTCTAGGGGGATCACCTGTACGGTAACCGGTTTGCGCCGCTCTGCCGGCCGGCAAAAGGTACAGAATCTGCCACGTGGACAAACCGACCAATGGGCATCTTCGGAAATGCTGTCAGAGATCCAGCCAATGCGTGGTCATACGGATGAAAACCGTCCAAAAGTCCGTGCAGTTGTCAGCGGGCAATCATTGGGCTATCTTGACATGGGCCAAATATTGGCCGCCGACCAGAGTACGGACATACCAACGGAGACCCCTAGATTCTCAGATCTGACATTTGTCCAGAACACGCTACATGCGGAGGTGGCCGTATCCAGTTCCTTGCAGCGTTTTACGGACCGCTCTAGCGTTGCGGACGAGTTTCGTTCCGTTACATGCATGTGGGCTACAGTGCCCAGTCCCCTGGGGTCTCTCACACCGGCGACTTTTTTCATCTCTATTTCTCCCCTCGCGTCTCTGAGCCCTCTCCCTCTCCTCTCCCTCTCCCTCTCCCTCTCCTCCCTCTCCCTCTCCCTCTCCCTCTCCCTCTCCCTCCCTCTCCCTCTCCCTCGCCCTCGCCCTCGCCCTCGCCCTCGCCCTCGCCCTCGCCCTCGCCCTCGCCCTCGCCCTCGCCCTCGCCCTCGCCCTCGCCCTAGCCATGGGCCGGCGGCCGCGAGAGTCAACGCTATCGAGTGCCCTTCGTACGGTGGCTGGCCGGCGCGGACCAGCGTCAATTTTTGTTTGTACACTGACAGTGTCGTCGGCTTCGATCCCGACACCGACACCGATCTATCTCCCCCATTTTGCGGTACCCTGCCACGTGGACATACCCTGCCACGGGGGACTTTGTGGCGTGGGCCAATCAGGCGATACTTTTCAGTCATCAATTTCATCATTTTTCGATGGATACGCTGTTTTTTGTCGTATTATCGGCACGCTTCGAATCTACATGGAGCGGCCGTGCATTGAATTAACGGGATTGACGCAAGCCTCGCCCGTGTGAAGCCAAGCTGACGGCCGGCTGACGGCCGCCGGACGATTTCGGATCTCAAACCGGCAGGCCGTACGGACGGTACCGCGGGAGTCTGCGAGAGCTCCCGGGCCCACGAGTGCAATAGGGGGAGTGAGACATTGACCATCGCGTACTAAATTCCCGAATTTAGTATACTAAAAGCCAACGTTTCGTGTACGAACTCCGAGTCGGGATCCGCGGCTCCGCCGTACCCAGCTGTACCGAAATGCGTACCTAGCCAATGCTTAATTCGCCCGACAGGCTTACTAAAAATGATTTGGCCATGTTCAGTTTGACCCCCGCTAATGGACGAAAAGGCCGAGTGACCTCACAGGTAAAATTGGAGGTATGACAGTGCTTTATCGCCAGGGTAATTTTGTCGATTAAAGTTATTGCAGGAATTGCAGCGCGCAGCACGACAACAAAAGGTCTCAGAGTGAATTGCTCCGACTTGCTATACCAAGGACGAGGGTTTATGGGAAAGAGGCGTCAGAAATATTCCCATTTCTTCTCTATTCCGTCAAGGGGAGCCAGTGCAGACTTGCCACGTAGTTCAGAAATGGCAGGACATGATTGGAGGATTGGCTGAATGTTGGGGTCGGGTTTAGGGATAGGGGTTAGGGTTAGGGTCTGAAGGTTAGGGTTAGGGTTGGGTTAGATTTAGATGTAGGGGTTTAGGGCTTAGGGTTTACGGTTTAGGGTTGGGTTAGGATTAAGTTTAGGGTTAGGGTTAGGGTTTAGGTTAGGGTCAGGAGCTAAGGTTAAGGGTTATTTAGGGTTTAGGGTCAGGGTTCGGGGTTAGGGGCTACGCTGGGTTGGGGTTCCGCGGGATGCCGACCGACACTCGTGGTTTCTCAACGAGAGCAAACAAAGCCACGGAGCAGGACTTCTGCCAAGTCTCACGGAAGCCCGAAGTCCTCCGACTATCCCTAAGCCCCCGTGTACTTCAGAAGCAGCTCCTCCTCCCAGCCTCCCTGCTCCCTCCCTCCTCCCTCTCTCCATGCCCCACTCTCTCTCCGCCTCCCCTCTCTCTCCATGTCATGTAAATGAATGAGAACAAAATGGCCATAGTTTTGTTTAACAACAAATGACCAATGTCCCAGACAGTAGCAGGAAAGACAAATGGCGCTCTGAGCTTTCATGACTTCGCTTGTCCCCAAAATGGAGCGAGAGCCTCTTTCAAAGCGTGACAAATGTCACAACTGCGTACACCAAATGTCACGTTTTGTACTTTCTCTCTCTTACAAGGTGAACACTGTACAAAGCACTGATCCAGAAGAGCCGAAGCTCTCTTATTGGAAACTCGCCGGCTGGGACACATCATCCTCTCCCTCTCCCTCTCCCTCTCCCTCTCCCTCTCCCTCTCTCCCCCTTCCTTTCCAGCCTCTCCTCTCGTCAAAACCTCCCTCTCCTACTCCTCCTACAACATAACGCTGTTCAAGTATATTCGGTGCACTTGGCTGGGAGACAGCTTTCTCCTACAAGTTGGGCACTTTTTCTGAGCCTTTATGGACTCCAAGATGCACTGCTTGCAGAACAGGTGGCCACATATTGTAGTGGACGGTTCGGTCATAGTGTCTCTGCACACAACGCATACGAGAGTGGCCTCTCGGGGAGGGTCCGCTGTAGGAGGCTTTGGGACGGCGGGAGGAGAGGGAGCCTTAGACCCGTTGTCACTCAGTCGCCGTCGCTTCTGTTGAGAGCAGAGAGTAAACCATTAAAAAGCATTAAAAAGAGACAAAGCAAGAGATAATGAGTGTTGCAGACAAACAGTGGGAGTGAAAACAGACCAGAATTAACCTTCAATTGCAGAGGAGAGGAAAGCCAAGAGAGAGGGTAAAACAAAGGAAATATCGTCGATTGAGAAGCGCACAGCAGGAGGAGGGTGAGACAAGAAAGGAGGAGAAAAGGAGAGGAGGCTGAGGAGGGGGGAAAAGTGGTCAGGGTTTCAGACTTACAGCAGAACACAAGGGGCGTTCCATGAGCAGTTGGCAGTCATCCGGAGCACTTGGAGTTGTAAGGTCGACAGAAATTGGTTTTGAAGAACTTCCAAGAGCTACTTCCAACGGGTGGACTCTTTCGGCCGGCGATGGCCTCAACTCGGTTGACGAAAGCAGTCGACCTGCAAGAAAAAACTGAATTGTGAATAGCAAGGCAGAGAAATGGAGAGAACGACAGGGCGAGAGAGAGAGAGAGAGAGAGAGAGAGGGGAGAGAGGGGAGAGAGAGAGGGGAGGGTCCAGGAGAGTCCATTCGTTCTGCAAAGTAAGATGTGTCCAATATGAAAAAGTTTGTACCAGCCGAGAAATTCGTGTCAAAGTCAAAGATGTACACACCAATCACAATCGAGGCAGACCATAAACTGACGACTAGGCAAGGTCAAATCAAAAGGACGTAAATAAAAACTAAAGCATAGGCACTGTCGATTGGCCAGAGAAAGAGAGAGGGAGGGAGAGAGCGGGCGAGAGGAGGAGAATACCAAGGAAATTGATTGTTTCTGGAAATGGCCTCCGTCGCCTGCGGCTGGACATGTCTGTATTCGTCTTAGCCTGTGTCAATACGAGCATCACAAACTGCTGTTATGTAAATCGGAGAGGAAGTTCATTCAGGCTGCGAGAACGAGCTCAGAAGCCATGAAGAAACTTTAGCAGCGTTCATCCTACACATAGGCATAGGTATGAAATAAACATTAATCAGGTTATATAGAGAGGAAGCAACTGACACATTTCATGCGGTAAAATGACTTGGCATACTCCAGACATACACCGCATGTGGAGCCAACAGAAGCCATGCACCATTGCTGCAGCTCTCCAAGCAAATCAGCCACTTCTTTCTGAGACGGAAAGAAGAAAGCAGCAGCTCACAGTACGAAAAAATAAACCACTAAAATTGGCCCTTTGGCCATTCAACTTAACCTAAAGGGGACAATTCTGTGAGCCTATGCCTCCTCTGTATGACGCGTCTGCAAGACCTAATGGGCCCACGAAGGGGGAGAGAAGGACAAAAACAAATAGAAAGAAAGAAAACGCCAGCACCAACGACATAACGTGAAGCCATCATCATCGTCGTCATCATCAACATAAGCATCAGCAAACGAAAGAACTAACAGTATCACTGACCAGAAGGCGCAACCAAATGCAGAATAATGGAGCCATGACTTACCATTACTGAGCTCCTCGGCGACAGCACCTGGCAGTCGTCGTCATCATCCTCCAAATCAATTGTAGGAGTGACGATCCGACCCATGGTGCATGGAATACTGCTGCTATTGCTGCCAGCCTCGTGGCGGCTCCGCGCTGAAGCAGCTTTGGAACTGACCGTGCTCCGCAGTGAATGACGGCGTTCCATGCCACTTTCCAAACGCCCTACGACGGAGTCCGCGGACATCAAGGCAAATATGATATCTGAATTCCCTTTCTCTGAAGATTCCTGCACCTGGTCAAGCTTCCTTTCAAATCCAGGAGAACCAGCAAGGCGGAAGCTGCGTCTGCAAACCCTAAAGGTGCTCCGCTTTCGCTGCCCTACCTACAAGCTGGTACAAAAAGTGAGCAATGGCGAGAGAGAGAGAGAGAGAGAGAGAGAGTGGACGCTATGCAGACTGAATGTAGGAGCAAGACGAGGCGTAGTCAAAGTGAGGGTGGGGGACGGTATGAATAGCAGGACGCTCAGGATAGTAATTTTTTTGGGTGATTTTGAGGCCGTTGTTTGCAACGTGTCCCTTGAAGCCCATTTTTCGTTTACATCCAACTTTTTAAGGGATTTAAGGAAGTCCCTTAAACTTAATGATGCCTGCACAACGAACGGAAGTGGCATTGAGCTCACGATGGCGAGGCCATCAAATGTACATGGCCATGTCCACATGGCATGTCCGCAGCATGCATGCATCATGCCATGCCATGCCATGCCATGCCATACGGCCCGGCCCGAGCCTGCCGAGCCCCGAGGCACAATTTCCATGCAAGATCCCAACAGGGCGAGAACGGAGCAGAGTCTGTTTCACGGAGCATGTAGCTGCGGAAATAGAAACGCCATATGCTTCCATCACATGGCTGCGCATCATGCGCTAAGCGCTGGGACGGCATGACCTCATATATACATACATGCATGACCTCATACATACATGCACTCATATACATACATGCATGCACGCATGCCCATCACGGGAGACATTGTTCACCACATGGCCTCCATGTTCTCCTCCCAGGTCGCCCAAGTTTCTTGCCATAACACTTTTACAGTTGAATAACTGTAACTGGAGACAGTTGCAACATGGGTTCTAAGCATGGAGCAGTTGTTTGTACATTTTTCGTACAAAAGATATTGTCTGCGGCTCACGGCACTCGGAAAGTGCCGCGTTCTTGGCTCGTCTTCTTTTCTTTTCTGGGCAGCCCGTAGTAGTACCTTCAGAATCTTCATCCGACAAAAAACTTTGCATATTCCAGAAATGCAAATAGTTTTGACCAACAAAAATTAAGGGGAACGAAAATCTGCCATCTTCCCTAAGTTCTGCGGGGTTTGACTTTTCTGACCGCGCCCGGCGTGTCGGTCGACGCAGAAGAAAATTTCAGATGTCTGTTGAAATGACGTTTCCTGCCCGAGAAAATGTTTTTCCTGCCCGTTGACAGCCAGCTGTATCGAGGGAAAACCATGGAGGCTTGAGGAAGGGGCGCGTCCTTCCTGAGATCCTCCCTCTCCCTCTCCCCTCTCCCTCTCCCTCTCTCCCTATCCATCCTCCCTCCCTCCCTCCTTCCTTCTCCCTCCTTCTGTCTCCCTCCTCCCGTTCTCTTTCTTCCATAGACGCACTCGTCTCTTTCAGCGGGAAGCTCAAAAAGCATAGGTAAGGTTAACCCTAATTTTGTTTTTGCTGGCTTTCGGCTTTCGTCCGCTTCTTGGGCCGGGGGCCGAGAGGAAAGAGAGAGAGAAAGAGAGAGCGAGATCGGGAGGGAGAGAGAGAGACAGACGGGGGCAGGGGAGGGTGAGAGTTGAATGGGGAGAGAGAAGGGAAGTCTGATTGGATGGAAGCTGAAGTTGGAGAGAGAGGTGGGTAGGGAAGGGATGGGGAATGGAAGGGGGGGAGGGTGGTGTGATGGAAGATATGAGGGAAGAATAAGGGATAGGAAGGGGGTAGGTATGGAGGAGGTTGGGATGACGATGTCGGTGAACATGACGATGCAGCTGTATGATGGAATTCTCTCTCTGATTTTATCTTCTCTTCCTTTATGATGTGACGTGTCTACAGGCCGTTTGAGCATCCATGGAGCAGCATCGCTCCCAGAAGAATGTGCCCGGCTCGCAGAGCGAGCCCTTCTATGACCTTCTGCAGCCCTCCCACCCTCCTCCTTCAAGCTTCTCTGGAGGAGGAGGTGGAGGAGGAGGGGGGGCTTCTCAGGATCCTTTTGTTAATACGGAAGCGAGCTTTGACTTTCAGCAGCTTCGTCCTGCAAAGGGGAAACCTCCTACAGAGGAGCAGAGAACGAGGAATCGGCAGGATGATCACAGCGCAGATAATGGGAATCAGCAGGGCTCGAGTATTTACAGCGGCTTTGGAGAATCGAACTCGGAAAGCACGGTACAGAGATGGAGTTTGTGGTCGTGGGATAGTTTTTCCTATTGAAAGTATGTTCAGATGGAGCAAGATGGTGATGTTTGTGAAAGGTTGTTGTGCCTAAATTAGGGTTGAGTCGTGGGATTATGTTGAGCATTTGAGGCATGATGTATGGGATATGATGGTCTAGTGTTTGTTTCACTGTGGCTGTAAATTTTTCTGATGGATACAAGACTTATTCTTGATGTCAGAATCAAACGTGATATCATCAAGTGTGATTCACAAAGTCAATAAAATAGCAATGAGGAAATTGAAAGCTCAACATTAACAAGTGTTCGAGATTGTTTCTTTGCATGCAGGCAAAAAAATCTCCTCTGTGGAACCCCCCCCGAGATGCACCCACGGGGCGGTCTCTCACTCCAGATGTTGCATGGAACTCCGATTCCGGCAGTGCTCACGGACAACGGCATGCAGAAATGCTTCATCCGAAAGCGGAAACTGTTGACCATGCCACTGTGAATGCGGTGGAACGGACCATGAAGAAGTATGCAGACAATTTGCTGCGAGTGTTGGAGGATATGAGTGGCAGGCTGCAGTTCTTAGAAAATACAACCTCCCGCCTTGAAGGTGTTGTTTTGGAGATCAAAGGCGCAGTCAGTAACAACCACGGAGAGATGGATGGACGGATGAGATCGCTCGACAACATGGTCCGGGAGGTGAGATGGAGTGAGGGTAGCCTGTGTCTGCTTGAAGGAACTGAAGGGGAGAATTTGTCTTTTGACTGCATGCAAACTTGCTTTTCCTGGTATCCTCGACTTTCACTTCTTATGCAAGGAGAAGTTTCTCTGTAAGGATCGTGGGATTGGTTATCGATTCTAGCTGCCGCTACTAATCTGGTTGATGTAGCGTGCATGTATCAACATGTCTCCGTTTAGCTATTTAGAATAATTTTTTATTTCCATTCCTGCTTGCTCTTTCCCTCGTCTCTCTTTCCCTTAGGAGCCTGCATTCACTTCCTTTGCTTAAGAACTGCATGTTCACTTGTGAAATTCCTCTGCTTAATGGAGGCCCTATTTTCTGGTTCGTTTTCTGTTGTAGATACACGATTTATTTCGGCGGAAGGAACATTTGTGCCTGTTTATGCTAGAAACCCTCACATTGTGAATATCTTTCACTCAACAGAAAGGAATTTTTGGGTGGCTATTTTTGCTCGAAACCCTAAAAATTAGTTACTTCCTCCTTACTGTTTGTCTGCAGGTTCAGCGAGGGTTGCAGGTTCTTCGTGATAAGCAGGAAATTGCAGAAGCACAGGCTGAGCTGGCAAAGATACAGGTGACATCTGCTCCAATACAAGCTCCTTCGGCTCCCAAACCAAGTCAGGAGCAGCCACCTGCCTCCCACCCACCTCCTCCCCTCCCTCTCCCACCTGCTCCCGTCTCCCATCAGCCTCCCTCTGCTCCCCCTCATTCAGAGCCTCCTCCAGCTGCCTACTCTTCTCCCTCAGCCCCTGCACTCTCAAATGCTGCTGTGGAATTTCCTCCTCAGTACTTAAACCAGCTTCCAGCCCTTCCTGCTCCCCCATCTGTACATTCCATGCAAGCAATGCAGCCTCCCTCTCAGCCTCCCCCTCCTCCTCCCCCTCCTCCCGCAACCCAACAACAGGGGCCTCCCACTTCAGTCCCCATGCATTCTCTCCCACCCAACGGCTCTTTTGGCCCTCCTCAGAACCTTCAGGGTCCCCAATATCCTCAAGAGCTTCCTCACTACATGCAACACCAAGCAGGGCCTCCTCCTCCCCCCACTCCTCCTCCTCCTCCTCCCCCTCAGCAGTATTCCACTCCCCCTCTAAACAGTGCTCCGCAGCCCCAAATGTCGTTTGCTCCTCCTGCACCTCGGGGAGAGGGGCCTCCCTCCTACCACTCAGGCTATGATGCTCCTCAGAGAGGCCCTCCTTCTGGGCCTCTCCCACCTCAGCAAATTCAGCAAGGAATTCAGCAACAGCAGCAACAGCAACAGCAACAACAGCAACAACAGCAACAACAGCAACATCAACAACAGCAACAGCAGCCGCAGCAGCAGCAGCAGCCGCTTCAAGGGAGGCAGTTTCAGGCTCCCCCTTCACCTTCCATGTATGAGACGTTCAATTACCCACCAAGGCCCCAATATAACATCCCTCCAACCCAGCCTATCCCTCCTCCATCTATGTATGATATCCCTGCCGGACCCACTCTCGGATATGGAGGCCCTCCTGCAGGCCCTCCTGCTTACCGTGTAGCTCAGCCTGTCCCTTCATCTGGAGGGAGTGTGGGAGGGGGAGGAGGGGGGTATCCCCGCCTGCAGCTTGCCCAGCCTGTTCAGCAGTCCCCACTCGCTCCCTCATCTGCTGCCTCTGCAGCCCCTTCTGCAGGGGCGGGAGCGAATGGGCCCCTTAGTGCGAGCCGTGTTCCTATTGATAAAGTGATAGAGGATGTAGCGGCCATGGGATTCACCAAGGATCAGGTCCGGAGTGTAGTGAAAAAACTGACTGAAAATGGTCAGTCGGTCGACCTGAATGTGGTTCTGGATAAGCTCATGAATGGGGATGGAGGTCAGAAGGGCTGGTTTGGACGATAAGTCGATCTGAAGGCCACGATTTGGAGGAGATTTAAGCCGTGAGTTTTTACCTTCTGGAGGGAGAGAGAGAGAGAGAGAGAGAGAGAGAGAGAGAGAGAGATTGGAGTGTGGGACATGTGAGAGAGAGGCTGGAGTGAGCGGAGGTCGAGGAGTTTGGGTCCGAGTGTCTACTGGAGGAGGAGGAGCAGCCGGACTTTGTGCCTTGTTACTTCTGCATTATTGGATATGTTGAATGTGTAGATATATCTGTTCAGTACTGTGAAGTGAGCGGCGAGGATTTAAGGCCCAGACAGTTAAAATTCTAGGGTTTAGTCAATGTAATTTCTGTGATTTGAACTTTATGTCCTTTGAAAGAACACTATGGGAAGGAGAGAGGAGGGTGTTGGGAGTTTTGAGCGTCCGCACCTTATTGGGTGGAAGGTACATTTGGAACATGGGAATGGCCTGGAACATTCTATGTGCGGGTGTTTAAGTTGCCGTTCTGGTTGTACTGTGTCTATGTCCTTGTGCAGAAATATGAGTTGTTTTCCCGTTCAGTTCCGTGTACCTGCTTGATTGTGCAGTAACAGTTCTATGGGGGTCAGTGCCAGTTCGTTACAGCTCTGCGTTCTATGCGATCACTTACTGAGATTTTTCTGAGTGGTTCCTTGATGCTTTCAGCGGATGCCTTTGGTCGTTTTCCGAATATCATCGCATGGCGGAGTTAGAACTGACTGGGTGGCAGTTTTGAGAGCGAAACAAGCATGCAATTTTGTGCTGCAAATGGGAATCAAGGCTGGCCATGCCCATCATGTCAAAGCTAAAATGGCATGCGTTGCAAAACAGTGGTCGAATATCCAATGCGGGTCGCCACGTATACAAATTTGTGAATCCTCATTGGTAGATGCTCCATTGTAAATTCGCAATGGCGAGAGGCCCCCCGAGTTGTTCCTCGTGGTTCCCCATGCTGATCGTGTTCATGTACATTTGATGGCCTCGCCATCGTGAGATCAATGCAACTTCCATTCCCCCAAGTCTGTCTCCATCCATCCATCCGTCCATCCATGCATCCACATCCTCACGCTTCCATGGCCCATGGTTCCGTGGCTCTGTGAAACCACCTGTACGGCCAACTCCCCCAATGTCCTCTCCAGTACGAAGGCGCCAAACCTGCCGTCCGTCGTTGTCCCGCTCACACGCAACCCCTATTGAGACAACAGCTACAACCTTCCGTACTCAACGTTCATACTATGCGAATACAACTTTAATTTTATCCTTTTTCGTGTTCACACATATTCTAAGAGTATCCGTACGGTACTTCTTGACCGTACAAACCCTCATCCACTTATGTCCGTACATCTGCCGATTTCCAAAGGATCCTGTTATTTTCGATCCCTCTAGTCGTTCACACGTGCCATTTCCAGACCGGGATCCGTCGTTGTCCTCCGGCCTAGGCCGCCCCTGCCTGCCGACCGTTGAGGCAGCCGCCCGACCTCCTCCTCTAACGGGCGTCTCCGCCGCCATGGCCGGCCGGCCCCTGGCGGCTACTTCAGCTCCATGAGGAGGCTCGCACTGGCAGAGGGACCTCTCTCGGGCGCTCCTGCATCGGTCAATTTAGTCAATACAACCTCTCGTTCGGCTCCCTGGGGTGTATTAGGGTCGTATTTGGTACTTCTGAACGGGATTAAGTTCGTGAAGCTAGGTTACAGAGGCTGGTATCTGCATTTCCGGGTTTATTTATCGTTTTATATGATAAGTTGTTTATTATCTCGCTTCATAGTGTCGTCAGGACTAAAAGAAGCGGATGATAGTGCAGGAATCAGCGGTGCAGCGGAGTCATTTTTGTCGATTTCTTCAAGTTTTGAGCTGGTAGACGGCAGCGGGCTTAGAATCACAGCTGTAGAGCCTCCGGGATAATATACGAAAGCAAGATTTTTTTCATTTTTTCATAGAAATTTGACTACCTTTTCCCTCAGTCGCTACAGTACGTTGCGTTTTGGAGTACCCAGTCGTTTTGGAGTAGCCAGTCTAGCGCTTTGAGTTGTTACATTTTTATCAACATTATCATTTAATTATTTTACCGTTTTTATCAATTTATCATTTTCCTTAGTTTGCATTCGTTACGATGGTTGAAGGCGGAGCAGCAGTTTCTTCCGGGAAGGAACAGAAGCGATGGACCATAAAAGACTTTGAGATCGGAAAGCCGTTGGGCCGCGGAAAATTTGGAAATGTGTACTTGGCTCGGGAGAAGAGGGTAAGCGGGAGAGCGTGGGAATAGGAATGATTAATTTTTTTTTCTGGTCTAATTATGGCAGTTACTTAAGGCATTCTCAATCCTTTACGAGCAAAATTATGATTCAGAAAGCAGCTTTTCTGAGTTCTGCAGGTAAATGTATGCTTTACTGGTTTCATGTCCTGTCGTACTTTCCTTTTTTGAGATATGCCCATATTTTGTCGGTGAGTTCGGATTTTCTGTCGTTGTTCCTTACCTTTCCTACGCTCTTCCTTTTTTTAAAAATGTGTTTGAGCAGAGCAAGTATGTGGTCGCCTTGAAGGTGCTCTTCAAGACGCAGCTGCAGCAGTCCCAAGTGGAGCATCAGCTCCGCCGAGAGATTGAAATTCAGAGCCATCTCCGCCATCCCAACATTCTCCGCCTCTTTGGATACTTTTACGATGAGGTCAAACTCTCTCTCTCTCTCTCTCCCTCTCCTTTCTCTCCCACACTCTCACTGTCGCTCCTTCTATCGCTATCGCTCGCTCTCCCTCTCAGCTCTGTATGTATTGTCGGAAGCAGAGAAAAAGTTGACGCTTTTCCTTGCGGGGACTGTTTTTCTCTTTCTGTCTGTTATAGAATGATGGTTAGGAAAGAGAGGCTCTCGGTAAAGTTATTATGCCTTACTGTTTTATTAATGTTTGCAAGTTTGATGACAAGAAAAAGAAAGGCCATACCCTTCCTGGGCTATTCTCCTCATCCAGTGTTGGTGGTCATGGCGGAGCCTTTCTATGAATAGCATTTGGCCTTTTCTTGGTGCTTATGATTCACTTATTGTTACTTATTTGAAGTATGCCGATGTCCTGTTGTTGGCTGCATGCAGACTCGCGTTTACCTCATTTTGGAATATGCTGCCCATGGAGAGCTGTACAAGGAGCTTCAGAAAACTGGACATTTCAGCGACAAGCGGTCGGCTACGGTACATAATGCCACTTATCACCATTTTTTACATTCCATGTTGATCCTTCCTTCCCTCCCCCTCCCGCTCCCCCCTCTTCCTCGCTCTTCCCATCCCTCCCTCCCTCCCTCTCTCCTCCCCTCTCTCCTTTTCCCATCCCTTTCCTCCTCTCTCTCGCTCTTTCTCTTTCTCTCTCTCTCTATTAGATCCACGCAGTTGAAAAAGATATGCAAAGCTCGGCCAGAAGTATCCCTATAAGCATGTATGCCAGCCGTCCCACTTTCTAATCTCCCGAAAATGTTTCTCCTTTCCTTTTTGAAGCCCTGCTTTTGACTCTGACCCTGCTTGATGGGTGGGTGACCCCCTTTTTTATTTTTTTGCAGTATATCGCTTCCTTGGCTCGAGCGCTGCAATACTGCCATGGGAAGCATGTCATTCACCGTGATATCAAACCGGAGAATCTCCTAATAGGAGCAAAGGTGAACCAATCTGTTGCCTGCACATGCATTGTAGCCATTGACGGGGAGATTTGATCCTCCCCCTTTCTTCTCTCTCACTCGCTCTCTCGCCCCCTCCCCACACACTCTCCCCCACATCTCTCCTTAGTGCATGCCATAGTAATTTTTAGTTCTTTCGTTTGGCTCTGTATTGCCAGTGTGCTTTGGCGCTGCCCCTGAGGCGGGCAAACGAGAGAGAGAGAGAGAGATAGAGGGAGATCTGTATTCCTTTGCTTAAACGAAACTTTTTCCAATTCAAGGATGTATGGAATTCTGTTTTACAAAAAAGACTTGTTGAAACGCGTGCAGGGCGAGTTGAAAATTGCCGACTTTGGTTGGTCGGTGCATGCTCCAAGCAACCGCCGAAAAACACTTTGTGGAACTCTCGACTACCTCCCTCCTGAAATGGGTAAGAACGAACTTCCATACCCTTGTCTGCCCCATCGGCTCTACTTCCCTGGCCTTCTCTCCGGTCCTCTTTCCTTCTTTCCTCCTCTTTTCCCCTTCTCTCCCGTTCCTCCTCTCCGCTTTTCCTCCACTCCCTCCATTACTCCTTCATTTCTTATCACCCTTTCATTCAAGCCTACCGCTGCAGTGCTGATTCTCTGTAGTGAAAGCAGAGTTTTTCTCCGTTTCTAGTCAAGACCAGTCTGGCGTTGTCTCTCTCTCTCTCTGCCCCCCCCCCCCCCCCACTCTCTCTCTCCCTCTTTCTCTCTTTCTCCTCCGCCCACGGCTGCTGACTAAGTCTCTTTCTTCCATGCCGAGCAGTGGAGGGGAAGGAGCACAGCTCTTTTGTCGACGTGTGGACTTTGGGAGTCCTCCTTTATGAGTTCCTCGTAGGGCAGCCTCCCTTTGAAGCTTATGGCCACTCCGAAACATATAAGCGGTAAGCAACGGAGTCTCATCTATGGAACTTATAACTTATATATATGTATACTATTAATATACTTGGCTTTATTATTGGCGTGGGCTTCATTGAGTGTGTTCCGCTCTCTCTCTCACACACACTCTCCCTCTCTCTCTCTTGTTCTCCCTCCCTCTCTCCTTTTCCCATCCCTTTCCTCCTCTCTCTCGCTCTTTCTCTTTCTCTCTCTCTCTATTAGATCCACGCAGTTGAAAAAGATATGCAAAGCTCGGCCAGAAGTATCCCTATAAGCATGTATGCCAGCCGTCCCACTTTCTAATCTCCCGAAAATGTTTCTCCTTTCCTTTTTGAAGCCCTGCTTTTGACTCTGACCCTGCTTGATGGGTGGGTGACCCCCTTTTTTATTTTTTTGCAGTATATCGCTTCCTTGGCTCGAGCGCTGCAATACTGCCATGGGAAGCATGTCATTCACCGTGATATCAAACCGGAGAATCTCCTAATAGGAGCAAAGGTGAACCAATCTGTTGCCTGCACATGCATTGTAGCCATTGACGGGGAGATTTGATCCTCCCCCTTTCTTCTCTCTCACTCGCTCTCTCGCCCCCTCCCCACACACTCTCCCCCACATCTCTCCTTAGTGCATGCCATAGTAATTTTTAGTTCTTTCGTTTGGCTCTGTATTGCCAGTGTGCTTTGGCGCTGCCCCTGAGGCGGGCAAACGAGAGAGAGAGAGAGAGATAGAGGGAGATCTGTATTCCTTTGCTTAAACGAAACTTTTTCCAATTCAAGGATGTATGGAATTCTGTTTTACAAAAAAGACTTGTTGAAACGCGTGCAGGGCGAGTTGAAAATTGCCGACTTTGGTTGGTCGGTGCATGCTCCAAGCAACCGCCGAAAAACACTTTGTGGAACTCTCGACTACCTCCCTCCTGAAATGGGTAAGAACGAACTTCCATACCCTTGTCTGCCCCATCGGCTCTACTTCCCTGGCCTTCTCTCCGGTCCTCTTTCCTTCTTTCCTCCTCTTTTCCCCTTCTCTCCCGTTCCTCCTCTCCGCTTTTCCTCCACTCCCTCCATTACTCCTTCATTTCTTATCACCCTTTCATTCAAGCCTACCGCTGCAGTGCTGATTCTCTGTAGTGAAAGCAGAGTTTTTCTCCGTTTCTAGTCAAGACCAGTCTGGCGTTGTCTCTCTCTCTCTCTGCCCCCCCCCCCCCCCCACTCTCTCTCTCCCTCTTTCTCTCTTTCTCCTCCGCCCACGGCTGCTGACTAAGTCTCTTTCTTCCATGCCGAGCAGTGGAGGGGAAGGAGCACAGCTCTTTTGTCGACGTGTGGACTTTGGGAGTCCTCCTTTATGAGTTCCTCGTAGGGCAGCCTCCCTTTGAAGCTTATGGCCACTCCGAAACATATAAGCGGTAAGCAACGGAGTCTCATCTATGGAACTTATAACTTATATATATGTATACTATTAATATACTTGGCTTTATTATTGGCGTGGGCTTCATTGAGTGTGTTCCGCTCTCTCTCTCACACACACTCTCCCTCTCTCTCTCTTGTTCTCCCTCCCTCTCTCGCTATCTCTCCTGCAGGATCGTGAAGGTGGACCTCCAGTTTCCGAAGAAGCCGGAAGTGAGCGCAGCTGCGAGGGATCTCATTACTAAGGTGAGAAGGAGAGCTTCCCTACTCCCCCCTCTTGCTCGTGCCCGTTTCCCCTTCCTCTCCCTTTCTCTCTCACCCCGTCGTTCACTCCTCTCTCTCTCGTTGTCTCAAACAGTCTTGACACGTGTTCTGTGAATGTCTCTCTCGCTCTCTCCTTCTCTCTGTGCAGCTCCTGGTGAAGAATCCGAAGCAGAGGATGCCTCTCTCCGAGGTCCTCACCCATCCCTGGATTGTAGAGAATGCCTCGCCCTCCGGCTTTTGGGACATCGGCTCTGTAGCAGAAAAGTGAAGAGAATTTTCTTCAAAGAAATTTCCTAAAGAAGCTGGAGAGAGAGAGAGAGAGAGAGAGAGTGGGGGGGGAGGGAAAGAGAGAGTGAGAGGCTGGACCATGGCAGGAGTAGTGTTCCTGAAGGCCTACTTTGAACATATAAGGCTGTTCAAGATGGTCCTTAACACTGATTGTTAGGATTCCACGATAGACATTTTGCTGTACTGGAGCAAAATACGGTATTGTCATATACCCCTTTCTAGCAGGATAGCTAGTGATAGCCATAGCAATAGCACTATTTAGCACTATCGCATGTTGTAAAGAGAGAATGGTTTGGGATTGACTGTAAAGGGAAAGTGAAGAGTGGTAGTGGTTGTAAAGATTGGGTTTTTGCCGTGATTCGATGTAAAGATCTCCAATAGAATGGCCTCATTTTGACCCTCACCATGGTGAAAACTTTCGGGTTTTTATGGCTCAGAGTTCAGGTTGCCCTCGTTTAGGGTTCAGTGCTCCGGGCGAAGGGCTGTGGTTCTCTCTCCCACACTCTCCCTATCTCTCACTCCCCCTCTATTCTCGCTTTGTACCCGCCGGCAGTCAGTCCGGGTGGGTTTATGGGTCCAGCCAGGCTTACGCACGCAGACCGTCTTCGATGGTGCCTGCGGAGGAAAATTTGGGCATGGGCTTTGTTCCAGCCACTGCCAATGGTCGCCAACCATTGGCGATGGTTGGTTACTGTGACCCGTGCCAATGTCTAGCCAGCATTGTAATGTTGGCAATGTTGCAATGTGCACTGTTGTTGTTGTTGCAATGTTTTTGAAAAATTCCAGACATGGCCCCCTGGTTTAACTGACTTACACAGAAAGTACTTACCGTACAGAAAGCGTTCAGCACGGTCAGTCCGGTAACTGTTTCAACCGAGATTCGTACAATTTTGGCTTTTTCCTTTCTCGCCAAAATCGCGGTGTGGATCCGTGTCGTGGATGCAGGGTCAACCAGCCAACCGTTGGACCCTGCCAACCGCTTCCAACGGTTGTAATGGTTGGAAACCATTGGTTGGCTGACTCAACAACCCATTGCCATTGATTGAGAGGCCAAGCAAAAGGAAAAGCCAAGCCAAGCGATTGCGTTCCATTGCCATAGCTGCTATTCGTGATTGGCTGAACAAGCCAACCGTTGTCAACGGTTGCAAGAATTGGATCAGTGGTGGACAAACCATAGATTAGCCAACCTTAGGCAGACAATGTCGTTTGGGCCAATGATTGCGACCCAATGGTCCGACCTTCTCCTTCTTCTTCTTGGTGGTTTCTGGTTTTTGGTTTCTGGTTTTGTACGGTTCCCTAAAGTTCTCGTGAGAGAGGGAGGTTCAGGCTTCCGGAGGACTATTTTTGGAATATTTTTTAATGCCATACCGTCGTATATTTTTAAGGAGGCGGCGGTTCTGACCGTTACCGTACGGAGAATCTCGACTTCAATTTTTGAATTCCGTGGTACGGAACCGGAATTTGAAGCTGATCAATTTTCATTCATGGTCCTTTTAATCTTTTCCTGGCACAAAAAAATGTCATAAAAATTTTCTCGTTCTACAAATATATCTGACGGGGCATTCTCCGCTGCCGCCACGTCAGATACAGACTGCTAGGGCAGGGAAGATAAAAAGTTTTTTCAACTGAAAAATTTGTTTCGGGCAGAATTGCGGTCTGGAAAGAAAATTGTGAAGCTGCCAACGGCTAGGGTGCCCGCAGACTTCGGAACGGGTTCTATGTGAGCAGTTACAGTAACGGTCCAACGCTCTGCACATGGAACCTGCCTGCAGCCCCTCCCTGCTCCTGCTGGCCATCAAACCTGCAGGACGGTCGCTTTGATGTCACCTTGTAGCTCACATTTAGCATATTCTAAGCAAGCATTTTATTTATATATTCATTAGCACGAGAGTTTCTTTTATCACTGTTATTTTGGCTTAAGATTCCTCACTTTTTTGCCCTATTTTTCCGCCAGCTTGTGTATATGTACATCCCCAGAGAGGAAGCAGGCATTGCCTTGCTCTTCACTTTTTCTGAAGGCTGCTTGTATGCAACTTGCATAGCTGCAAGCAAGAGTTCTGAACAGCTGCAGAAGAAAGCCAAGGGCTAGGTTTAAATAAGCTTCGACTGCATAGCTTTTAGCAGTTCCATTCTCTCACTTGGATAATAAAGCAGGCGGAGGAGAATCTTGTCTCCGAAGCAGCATGACGGAGATCAGACGAAACCTTGCTGGCTCTTTCAGCATTCCAGACAATGACGAGCAAAATGCACGAAATTCGGACGCTCAAATTGAAACTGATTCAAGCTCTATGAAGGTGTTCTTGAGGATAAGACCTGCACTCATCGGCTCTCAAAGGGAGGGAAGCAGCAATGAGGAAGCGGCGCTCTGTTTAGCAGAGCAGGGGGCCAATGGAGTCGAGCTTGCAGGGAGCGGCAGACACCGTGTAGAGATATTCGAGAATTTTGCAAGAGTGTTTGGGCAAACTTCGGGACAGGTGCCTTTTTCGCTTTCTGATGAAAAAAAAGAACCTTTATTTTAATTTGCAGTTGCCAACAATACCGTCCAGCCTGTTATTTAAATGTTTGAAGAATTTACTTCAAATAGAGGCTGTGGTTTGTTGACTTTCTTTTACATGCTTGGAAAGGAACTGTGGTCTGCGTTCCGCGGGCTGTGGTCGTCAGAGACAGACTGCAGATTTCTGTTTATGTTACCAACAGACAGATGTTGTATGGTGGATGGATGCCTGGCCCAAAATGTTACGAGCAGCAAGACGTGAATGCTTTGAAGTTTTGCTTGTTTGTATCTTCAGAGAGAAGTATTTGAAGAGGCCCTTGCTCCGATGGTGGACGCTCTTGCAACCAGAGACGAAAGTGGACTTTTGATGTCTTATGGGGGAACAAACGCAGGTACATAGTGCCATCCATACTGACGAAAAAATGAGGAAGTTTTTGCAGCAATTTGAAGTCAGGTCGTGAGCGAAAGGCTAAGTAGTCGGCACATTGTGTCGTCCTTAACAGAATTCTTGGCATCCAAGACAATCTCCTTGCTTTTTGAACTGACCGGAGAACTTGAGTATGCAACAGGGAAAACTCATACCATGTTTGGAGACTTGGACTCACCTGGACTGATACCTCAAGCTGTGGAGCGCCTGTTTAAATTGAGGAACAAGCTGCTGGTTGAAGAAACTGGAAGGTCAGTTGGCTATGCGATTCTTGTAAAATTGCGTTATTATACATAGTGCAAACTTACAAATACTTCGAGGTAGATATTGGCAAACTCTATTCAGAAGATCGTAGCTAATGAGGGCAGCATAAAGGAAGGACTTCCCATTCACTCTCCAACTGTGCAACAGGTCTACATGCATTGAGCTTATTGTCCACATTTGACACTTTCTATGCATGCTGCTTTCAGGAAATGGGATATCTATCTGTCCATGTTTGAGTTCTATTCAAACAGGCCCTCGTCCCGAAAAGAGAACATTTATGACCTGCTTGGAAACCAGCCCTCCAATAAAGGCAGAGACGGGGGCCTTGTAGTGGAGGACATCCCTTCACGTTGCCAAACATTTCTTAAGGGCGTGACATCGGTGCGTCATTTCTTCCATTTCTTTGGAGGAAAAAGAAAATAGTGCGACTTTGTTTTTCAGTCTAGCTTGAATGTGAACAATGGGATGGATGGGGCCAGTTCCTTTTTAGAAATCGCTGCAAGTTAAGACTGAGTCACAATGTGGTCAAGACTTAGTCACTGTGAGGGCTTGTTGATGTGCAGGTTCTTGTGTACTCGTATGAAGCTGCAGTTGCCGTTCTAAGCCAGGGACAATCAAACCGCACGACTAGAGAAACGTCAGTGAACAAGGCATCTAGGTAAGCTTTCCTTTGGGGTTTTCAACATCCTCTCTCTCTTGCTCTCTCTCACTTTCTATCTCTCTTTCTAGCATATTATTTGAGGATAGCACTGTCGTGCCCGTTTTCTACTTGATCGTTTGTGCATACGTTGGCGCTATGAGGTTCACACTGTTCTTTCTGAAAATATGTGTGTTCAACACTCACCGGCCGTGCATATATGAAGAAAAACATAAAAGATAGCATACACATCTGTGAATTTCCAAAAAGATGCATCTACCATACTTCAGTGCTGTGTTGTGTAGAAAAAAAAAATCAGTAGCACGATTCCCTAAATCAATTCGGATTGCTGAGCAAAGTAACGTTTTCTCGTGAAACTCATTGTATTTCAGATATTATTTTCGATTTTTCACCCCAAATCTATTGGCTGCTTTTGCAACCTGAAGCGGTTTAAAATGATAATCAGAAAATCTATTATTATTATCTTTAACTGGAGTTTCATTCCTTGGACCATCGATTTCTTTGTGCGGTTTCTGTTGTGGTGCAGCCGCTCGCATTGTGGCGTTACCTTTCAGCTCTTCTCTCGAAATGAACCAGAAAGGTCGATGGGAGAGGATCCTCCTTCTATTCAGAGCGGTCAACTCACAATCATTGACTTGGCCGGATGTGAGAGAGAAGCAGAAACAAAGAACGCTGTACGGTCCACTCACCCCTAAACTTTGAACTCTTCTTTTAGAAATGTTGGAGTCAAAAAGACTTATTGAAATATTCAAGTAACATTGAAGGCAAAAATGGGGAAATGTCGACCCTCGTCGGCTGGTTTTGGAAGGAATGAGAAAAAATCTACAGCATACTTGCAAACGAGATAGAAGCTTATTCGAGTCATATGAAGCTTTTTATCAAGCTTAGCACATTGGTGATGTAGTCGGCCATACATAATATTTGAGGACTGACTCAGTTTCTCCTTTTGGAAGTTTTCAAGCATAGCAGTTCTATGATTAGAGCAATGACTAGGCACATATACAGGAGCAAAAAATGGAGAGAAGTGAGGAAGGGAGTTGAGGGAGTGCGAGAGAGGGGAGAAAGAGAGGAGAGGACTGGACAAGAGTGAAGACGAGAGGTTGTAGAGGGTAGGGAGGAGAGATGGTAAGTCATTCTGAAGCTAAAGCCCACTGACAGAGGAGCAAGGTCTATTTGGCAGGGCCCTCAACTGAATGAGAGTAACTACATCAACAACAGCTTTTTGGAAATCGGAAAATGTTTTCGGGTAAGTCAGAATAAACACTGCCTGGGAGCGTAACAGAAGACAGTTTCTGAATACTGTTTGCTGCTTCCAAATTTCCGGCTCAAATGTTCTCAATTTTCTTGTAAAATGGACGTAGGGCAAGTCCAGTATACAACGAACATTTTTTTGCTTTTCTCTGAATTATCAATAAAATTTCTGAATAATAAGTTGATTTCTTGTTGGAGGAAACAGGCACGACTCAACCTGCAACGAAAAGCCTTCCAAGAGAACTATAGAAACCTTAATGTATGTGGCCCATTAGCTCTTTTCACACAGCTCTTTTCCTCGCCCCTCTGAAGGTCAAAGTTTTGATGATCAGCAGCTTGGCAGTTCTTAAATAATTATGAACCTATAGTAACTAACTATACTAACTACACTTGTACGTATTGCCTCACGTCTGTTAGGCGAAGCAAAAACTTCCGCCCCTTTTATAAATCGTTCATGCAGGGTGGTCGTGTATAGAGGAGAGTCTCTGCTTCTGAATGTGAGATATGATGTTGCTGAATCTGCAGATATTATGGTACTTAAAGTATTACTTGAGAGGCAACTATCGAACGACAATGGTAAGTTCGACTCCTTACCTTTCAACCTCCCCTTTTCTAGCCTTCCAGGATATGAAAGTGAGAATGGAGAAATATTAAAGCCTAAACAGAGATTCACAAGGTGGACTTAAAATGAGTCACAAGCTCCTCTCTCTCTCTCTCTCTTAGTTGCAAGCAGGAGAGGGGAGGGCTGTATGAGTCTTAAAGCTATGAGTTAATACTAATGTTTCCTTTTGGAGGGAGGGATGACAGATGGTGAATGTGAGCCCTTTAAAAGAAGACTTCCATCATACACTGCATGTCCTCAACCAGACAAGAGACTACTATGGGATTAGGTACCCCCATTCTTCCTACTTTGCTCATTCCTTCCGCTCCCCGGCTCTCATTTCTCCCCCTCTCTCTCTCCCGCTATTCAAAGTCAGTTTTATGTGAAATCTCCCCCACTCGCACCTTCTTTCTTCTCGTTTGATTCTCTGTGAACGTGAAAACCCTTTATAAATTTAAGTCTAAGTTTTAAGATTTATTTGAAACTGCATGTACTTCGGATGCTTCCTATACAGATATGTCCCTCCTAAGATTCCTCCTCCACCCAAGACTAGGGGCAAGACCCCCCGCAATATTAAGAACAGTTCTAAGAGGGACAGAGAGGTGGTAACCCAAACTACTTCAAATGCAATTGAAGAGGAACCATTTCCCTTTGGGAAGAGAACGAAGCACGAGGCCTCTCCTTTGCCATCTGAATCGTACAAAATGGAGGGAGAAACGATGAAATTGGATGAATCTCACGCAAACTTTGAGATTATGGAAGGAGACAAACAGGCAGACTTGGTGGAGGAAAATAAAGGGTTCAAGGCCAAAGTGAAGGAGCTGACGTGTGAAGTAGAACGGCTCAAAAAAGCACTTGAGGACCAAGAAATAGCTGCCTTTGAAAATCAGAAGAGGATTGTGGAGAGGGTAAGTTGGCTGTTTTTCTTTTGATCTTAGGTCTAAGTCTTTCAGTCATAGGTCTAAGTAATAGAATGCCTTTTTTGCCGGAAACTTTCTTTGAGTCGTTCAATGTCAGCGTTCAGCCCAGCTTCAAATCTACACTAAAAACTCATAAAACGGTAATGAGTAATACCGTAATAGCTTTGCTTTGCTTTCAATGGGCAACAGATAGTTGTGACAAATGGTTTCAACTTCTTGAGTTGGTTTGCAGTTTATTGAAACAAACCAGGAGGTAGTGAGGACAGCCATGAAGACACAGAGCATGAAGGTTCGTCTACTACCACTACTCTCTCTCTCTCTCTCTGCTCTCAGATTGTCTTTCCAGCATATATGTATATATATATATATTTTTTTGGGGTCTTTAGGCAAGGTGTGTCAGCATTATTGAGTGTTCCGAAGCCTGATTTCTCCTTCTCCAATGAGAGCAAAAACAAAGTGCTTCAAAGATATAAGAATGCGTAGTGATAGTCCGCAGAGTTTTTTTGGTTTTTCTTTTTACACGTGCAGGCTGCTATAGAGAGGACGGAAGTATTCCCATGGAGTAATGACAAAGATTCTCCAAATCATACTCCTGAAGCATGGAGGAGTGAAACTGTGGGAGGTGAGAGGGAGAAGAGTATTCTTAAAGAAAGCAGTAGTCACAGTTTAGCATTAGCAGCTGGGAAAGCTACGGGAGGAAAAAGCTTGAAAAGGAGTGAACGAAGAGGGAAACGAGGAACAATAATCGGTTGGGAAACTTCTCAGAAAATCCGGAATGTTCAAATGGGTAATTTCTCATGTGCTAGGAATGGATATAAGGTCCAAGAGCCTTGCTCTATTGACAAAGGAAGGAGATGGGAGGAGAGGTCGGTAGGGTTTTCTGAAGACGGAGACAGACAAGAATATTTCGACTGTCTAGGAGAGAATGCTTTTGATTTCATTCCAATGGAGGGTGTTCGTTTAAGCATGGAGGAGGGAGGGAGAGCAGTGGGAGGGAATGAGGCTGAGGTAGCGGACGAGATAGAAGAGAGAGGAGAGTACGAGGAAGCGGTAGCGCATCAATTGGATCACAGTGATTGTAAAGGAAGAAAGGAGATTGTCCAATTGATTCAAGAAGCAGTCAATGCAGCTCTTGAGAGGGAGAGAGATGAGGTGCGAAAGAGAGAGAGAGCAGAGGTGGAGGAAGCGGTAGCAGCTGAAAGACGAAGGTTGGAGGTGAGTAACCTTTTTTTCTAGGGTTGGTCGTTTCTAGTGATTCCTGAAGCACGCGGTATGGAGAGAGTGAGAGAGCAAGATGAGAGAGAGAGGGAGAGCTTGAGGAGACAGAGAGGAGAGAGAGAGCGAAAGAGAGAACAGCTCATTTACTCCAGCTTGTGAATGTGTTTGTTCTGTCGATCATTGCTCTTTACTCGTTATACTAAGTGGGCTGCTTTGTGGAATTTTTCTTTATGTTGTCCTTTCTTTAATATGCAGGAGGATCATAAAGCTGAGGTTGATAACTTAACCAAGAGAGTGGCAGCACTTGACAAGGAGTTGGAGAAATCTCGTACAGAATTTCAGAATGCAGAAATGAAAATTTTGGAAAGTCAGGCTGAAAGTGCAAAATTCAAAAATGCACTTCAGGAGTTGCGAAGCCAAATGGAAGAGAAGGGACGGATCTGTGAAGGAGGGGGGGTGGGAGAGGAGAGTTTGAAGGATGTGGGTGAGGCTTTGCCTCAATTGGAAGGTGCAGAGGGAGACGGAGGGAGAGAGGGAGAGGGAGACAGAGAGGGAGATGGGGAGGACGGAAACGGAGACGAAGACAGAGACAGAGACTTGGAGGATGAGGGAGAGAGAGCGAGAGGCGAGGGAGAGGAAGAGGGAGAGGGAGAGGGAGAGGGAGAGGGAGAGGGAGAGGGAGAGGGAGAGGGAGAGGGGGAGAGAGTGGGAGCGAGGGAGGGAGAGAAAGAGGGGAGGGAGTTTGAAAGGAACGGCCAAGAAACAGTTATGGAGATGGCATGGGACAATGACAGAGGTGTCTGGCTAGGGGATGACGCAGAAATTAGAGGTACATGTGAAGTGGATGTAGAGCAGGTGAATGACATCAATGGAAACAGGGTTGAGGAGAGGCAGGAAATGGAGGTAGAGTCGTCCCATGGGATGGGAGAGGCTCGTTGTGAATCTGCTGGTCATGAGGGATGTGAAGGAGAGCAGCTGGGTGAGAAGGGCGAGTCTCCCAATCAACTGCTGGAAGAGAGGGAGTGGAGTGGTGGGTGGGCAACAGTGAAGGAGGAGGGAGTGATGGAGGGAGAGGAAGACAAGCAGGCTCTTCCATGGCTATCGGAAGGAATGACAGAGGATGATGTATTTGTTGATGGCTTAGAGCATGCTAGTCATCATCATCATGCAGATATTGAAGCTGAATATCCACTTACGGAAACAGCCGTACAAAGCGAGGAGATGGGAGAGGTAGCAACTGAACGAGAGGGAGAGGGTGGACCCGCTGGTGAAGTTGGACAAATGGAAAATTCGAATTTTGCAGCAATGCAAACTGATAATGATCCTCAAGAAATTGAAGTAAATTGTCGCCCTGAAGGCAGCAGCAGTTTTCACGATCCAAGTGAAGGTAGATCCTATCACACTAAGAAGGAGCTCTCTCTCTCATCATGCATTCTCTCCTGCCTCGCTTGGTCCTCTCTTTCTTTCCACTCTTCTATTCTCCTATCCAATCGTCACCCCTCCCCTTTCTCTCCTTTTCCTCCCCGTTTCCTCTCACCTCTCTCCCCACTCCTCGATTCCCTCGCTTCCTCCTCCCATCTCTGAACCTTCCTTTTCTTTTCCTCTTTCACCATTCTCTCCTTTCCTCTCTTACATGCCTCCCTCTTTTCTCTCAGCGTCCTCTCCTTTCTCCACTCTCATCACTCCTCTCCATTGCCCTCCTTCTCTATGCCTTCGCTCCCTCCTCGTAACTCTCTTTCTCCCTCGCTTCTCCTCTCTCTCCTCTCCAATTGACATCGACATTTTGTTTAATTGCTCGTTTGGTCTTGGCAATGGCAGGAACCAATATTTCTATTGAATTGAGGCAGCCCCATAATGGATCGAAGTCCCCTCTACCAGCCAATATGGAGGTAAGAAATAGAGACCTGTAAAGCTAATTCCTCAGCAGTTACCAAGCCTTTCTAAATGAATCTTCTCTGCTATCAAGAATGAATATAGAACAATAATCATGAAGTTTATTTGATGGATGCAGAGTAACGAAGGTCCGGATCTATTGACTGGAAAAGCGGTGAAACTTCTTGAGGTATGCATATCCAACTCTTGCTTTACACGCATCTCATATACTTTTAAAAACTCACACAAATATGCAATTATTTGTTCTCTTATATTTTCCTATCTTCTCCGTTCCTCTTTGGGGCTGCTCTCTTCAGGATTGGCTTGGGGGCCTTTCCGTTTCTGTGATTCATGAAGCTGTAAAGGGAGAATCTGAGTCTGCTCGATCAAAGTTGAATGAAGTACTGCAAAGAAAGGGAAGGTGTGGAGTATTGGATACTGAAGACTTCGAAATGCCCAAACATCAAGAGCCTGTCGCAAGGTTAGCTCTTCTTTGCTTTTCGATTAGGATTATAGACAATGTGATGATCATGTTTATTCCCAAGGTTAGCTCCTCTTTGCGTTTCAGTCCTAATCTGCATTGTTATATCTCCCTTTAATGTACAACGTGGACTCAGGGTTAGGGTTAGAGTTCAGGGTGAGGGTTCGGGTTAGGGTTAGAGTAAGGGTTAGCATATGCATGCTTGAAGAAACGACAAACTTAAGCAAGTTGTTATAACAATAACTCAGCGAGATGGTTAGCTTTAGTCAAAAGCTAAAAACACGAATCAATAACCGGCGAACTGACGTGGATAGAACCACTTTCACGTGTTCTCTCGCCTTTGCAGATTCCTATTCGCTGTTTGCAGTGGAAAGGCGAAGGGTTCTGGCAAGAAGATCATGGAACTCTCAGGGGATGAAACTTTAACTCAAGCGAGACTATCTACCTTTGTAGCGGTGCTGCAAGCCTCCACCCTTGTGGATGCTGGAAAACTTGCAAAGGAAGGGCTCCGGAGGGAGGGGTTGATGAGCAATCGAGGGAGGGAGGGGAAGGGAACAACGCCTGCAAAACATGGGGAAGGCTTGGTGGAAGCAGGGGGAGGTGCCTTTATGGGGAGGGGGAAGGAGAACGAGTTTACTCCCGTTGTTAAGACAGTGAACAGGTGAGTGGAGAATTGCATCTCTGCTGACTTTTCAGCAGTTGGGGGAGGGGGGGAGAGAGAGAGGAAGAGGGGGAGGGGGGGGGTGGCGAGTGAGGAATTGCAGGGAGAAGGGTTATGGAGGATTTTCAGGGAATGATTTTTCTTAAGACACAGAGGGAGAGGGAAGGGGGGAGAGGGAGAGAGAGAGAAATAGAGAGAGAGAAAGAGAAAAAGAGGGAGACTTTACATTTCTCATGGGAAAGGGGGGGTCACAGAGAGGCGAGGAGGAAGCTCAGGCCTCCCCCGCGGTTTGTGGACTTCTCTCCCATACAGCACATAGAAGAGGATGAATCGCCGCGTCCTAGGACCACTCGCATGCAAGTAAGGGTTCAAACCTCTTCTCTCTCCGTTTTCCCTCCCTCCTTCCCCTCTATCTCTTTCTATCCATCTCGGTTATCTGCTGTGCCTTACATCCGATGGTCTGAATTGTGTTGGCAGAGAGGACGTATGGGGGAAAACCCACTCCGGAGGTTCGGTGACTTCAATTGGCCCTAAGGAATAGCAGCATGAATGTGTTTTGGGTGTATTTGTTGTCCATGTCTATAGATGTAGTGGGAAGTAGGAAAGGAGTAGAGATACAGCGTGAGAAAGAGAAGGAGACGGGTAGGAGAGGGAGAGGCCGAGGGCGAGGGAGTGGGAGAGGCAGAGGAGGAGTACTCGTAGGGCAGAAAGTAGGAATGAATCTTCAACCACACGAATCAGCATGTAGGGGAGAAGATGTGGCATGTAGTAGTTTGAAGTTTATACCCCAGTCCTGCATACTCAGATGCGGAGAAAAGGCAACTGACCCTCTCAGTACCTATATTCTACATCGCTTACAGCGCCTGTTTTGCTTGATTCCTTGTTAGTGGTTTCCATGGTAGGCATGGAGTGCTTATCTCTCTGTTTTAGAGTAGTTAGGGTTCAGGCATATTGTGTAAGTTTGGAGTGAGAAGTGCTAGCAGGGAACAGCTCTAGATCCTCGACCTTGACCTAGCTTGTATTAAGTCTTGTTGGAAAGCATGTTTTGCACGCCATGGAGCTGCAGATACAGAACATACAACATACAACATGCAACATGCAATGTGCAATGCTCAATGTTCACTGTTCGAAGTAGCAACCTTTGTATGGGGAAGGTGTTCATACTTGGCCGCGTGCTCGACACTGGGAATGACGTTGTGGTTTGCACCCCTTGCAATGTTGCATGCATGTACATGGTGTCATGGGTGGCATGGCACACGCATGCCACACAAGTGAACCATGAACATATATGAAAGCCACGCATGAGATGTTATACGACCCATCGACATAACATTTTGCAACATTCAAAATCAACAACAACATGAAAACGATCATATGGCGCTAAAGAAATAAGCGGAAAGGTCCCCGCGCGCCCGCCAGCCCGCCGGGTTCAATCCTCTAAAACCAAAAAAAAAAAAAAATTCAGAAGTCAATGTGCAACAAAAATAAGAATAATTACATAGTTATCCCTCCTGGCCGGCAGACTATTAGCCAGCCGGCAGAAGAGGCCGGCATATTATTGGCCGGCCGGCAGAAGCGGCCGGCTGCTGCGGTTTTGCTTTCCAGTTTTTGGACTTTTCAGGCGCCAGTTTTTGGTCTTCAGTTTTCAGTTTTTTGACCGCCCTGCACCTCTGCACGCCTCTGCCTGCAGCCTCCCCTTTTCCAGTTCAATATTAACACATTTTTTTTTCTCTAAATTTAGAACAAGGAGCAAACCAAACAGACATAACCCTCTTTTCGTTTAAATTTTAGTTGTATTTTAGCATTGTTATTCTTGAAGGCAAACAGACAGACGTTAGGTCGTTAGGGCAGTGCTTCCTATCTTGAAGACTCCATACTTTCCCTCGCATTTTGCAGTTGTGTATTGCTTGCTTGCAGCCGCCATGGATGGAGTTACGGAGAGGAAGCTGGCGGCGTTGATTCTCGCTGAAGCCGCATCGCTGAAGCGGCAGGCGGAGGTCGAAGGCGTGCGTGCATACCTCAATCCCAAAGTCAGATATCGCCCGAACTCGCGCTTCTTGCTTGCGACTGTGCGGGGAGTCGATCAAGGTATGTCAAAATTCTGCAACTTTTTTGTAAAACACAGTTTGGTGGGGTGTGGTGTTGCATGGCATGTCCGGTGCAGGTTTGGCATGTGCAGGCAGTTAGGGTTTGGTAGGGCTGGAAACTGTGAGTTTTGGCTCGCAGCTTAGGGATGTTTGGAGCGATTTAGAGTTTCTTGAGGCGTTTAGGATTATTCAGTCAACTTTGCCTCTCTCCGTCTCTCTCTCTCTGTCTCTCGCGCTCTCTTTCTCTCTCTCTCTCTCTCTCCCCCTCTCTCTCTCTAAGAAAAGCTCCCGCAGAGTTCCAACAATGGTGCATGTCTTGCAGGAGAAAGCTTATTTTTCTATATTTTGAAATTAAGAAACTTTAGGGTTCGTTCATATAATTGTTGAGAATCATGTGAATTCGGAGCAGCTTTGTTGGCAGGCTATGTCTGCTTCTGATCCTAAGTCAACTCACCAATCACCGAAGTAAAGCAGTTCACGTGTGAAGCCTTGATAACTTTTTCCCAGTCTACTACTTCCTGTTCAACCATAACATGTTTCTTTAAATCCTTCTTCTTTCCGCAGCAAACAGAGCTGCGGATTTAAATGAAATGTGGCGCCGGCGACTGGATGAGCTCACTGAGCCAGCTGTTGAAAGCCGCCATGGCTCCTCCAAGGCGGGTGGAGGGTCCTCCACTGCAGAAGCGAACTGCATGCGTGATGAAGATTACGGAAATAAGAAACGTGAGCGGGAAGAAACTGAGGAAGCAGTGCTCGACAGAGAAGAGATTTTGAGGGACGGGTGCGAAGAGACGGCGGCTGAAGGCGCGGATGATGTTGAGATGGAGAAATTTTTGCAAACTCGGTAAGCCTTGCTGCACTGGAGCTCTGTTTTTTTTTCCTGCAGATGATCAATTGACTATGAAATGGAAGTTGCTGGAAGTGCTTCATTCGATGTCATTTTCTCTGACAAAACTAGCTTCTGATCTGAACGGAGCATTGTGATGTGCAGCTCTTATAGTGTATTCTTTTTGAAATAAACGAAGGGGGCTGATGATGTCTTTTTTGGATGATGTGACGGCTGTACAGAGTGAAGAGGGGACGGGGAGCCATAGGGGCGAGGATGGACTCTGCAGGGCCGTACCTCTCTCCCTCCATAGACACGTGGCTGGTAGAGAGAGTGAAGGAGCAGTGGGAGGAGAGGGCGGGTCTCTCTAACGCTCGGCCGTCCATTGGGCCAAGTCTCCCTACAAAGAGAGAGCCAGTCAAGGAGGGAGGGAGGTGGGAGAGGGGAGTCGCTTTGGAGGAGGAGAGGAAGAGGGAGGGAAGCTTGTGTGGGGGAGAGGTGGCGAGAGATGAGGAAGGCAAGAAGAGTGGTCATAAGGGTTTGAAACGTAAAGGGGAGGGTGGGCAAGGGAGGAGGGAGAGGAAAAAGTCGTCAACGAAGAATAAGCAGAGTAAACGGAAGAGGGAGGGGGGGAGCAGTGATGAGGATTCTCACAGAGAGAGGGAGCGTCGGGAGGAGAAAAGGAGAAGGAAAGAGAAGAAGGAGAAGCGTGAGAGGAGGAAGCGTCAGAGTGAGAAGTGTGAGGGAGAGAGGAAAGGGAGTGAAGAAAAAGAGAGGGAAAGGAAGAAGAGGAGAAGTGGAGGTGAACGGGAGGGGTCGACATAAAGGAGTCCACGAAGAGATTTGAACAGAAAGAGGGGAGAGGAATGGATTATTGAGAGAGGACAAGATTTTTCTTCCCTAGTTTGGCAGTCTCCGATGTACATAATCGCTTGTATAGGAATGGAAGTTTTAGGGATGACAGGCTTTAGGTTTCAGGGTTTAGAGTGGATGGTTCAGGGTTGAGAGCTTCACAATCAGTGACAGAGGGGCCTAACCTGGAATCCGATGCCTCTGTATTTTTCTTGAACAGTTCTTTCTCCCCCCTCTCCCTTTCCCTCTCCCTCTCTATATGAAGGTAGGGGCTGCATGGGAGTGTCAGAACGGCTATTTCAACTCTGCGGGGGGTAGAGAGGCTTTTGCTCGCAGAGCTTCACAACCCTCCGGCAGCGTAGGAGAGTATGTCGATGAGATTTTCCAACACATGATTCAGAAGGATCAGCTCAAATAGTGCGCCATTCTTCTGCGCTTGGATGAATCAAAGGGTAAAAAACGACGAAAAGAAATGGAGAGTAGCTGCGGAGATAGCCTTCGGGTTTTGTGAGCATTTAACGAGGCGGAATTTAGGGTTTGAGCCTCCGCTTCGATAAGCAATAGAATGGTTTAAGATAATAATGATCTTAGGTTCCGACGGTGAAGGGGAAGAATTTCTCTCTTTTGTTCGTCATGAAGGAAAGTGTCAAAAAAATGCATTGCCAGCTTAGTTTGAGATGTTTGGGGTGGTGGTTTTCAGGCATAAGGTTCTAGCCGGCTTTTTGGGTTCTCTTGTGACTGGTGCTGCGCAAATGGACAGAGAGTTGTAAGGGATGGCGGGAGCTTCGGATGGCGATGTGGTCCAATTCGTCCCAATTGTGATGTTGGCGATGCCTACATCATCGTTCGCGCGCACCACAAAGCAATGCCGCCATCATCATTGGGGACCAAAGGAAAGTGGTGAGGAGACCCAAAACGAGGAAGGGCTGAGTTCGAGCCTGAAGGGATGCAACCGACAACCCTTGATAATGTCACATTCAAACAGAGAATCCATAAAATTTCATGCATGTGAAAGACCTTCCACCAAGTTCCACGCGAACAAAAGAGAGCCTCAATAAAGGCAAATCCACATAAGTATGTCCCTCGATAAAGTTACAATCGGATACGAGACAGTCGGTAGGGGGGAGAGAGTGGGAGAGAGGGGGCGAAAGAGAGTGGAAGAGTGGGAGAGAGAGGGGGAGAGAGAGAGGGCGAGAGAGTGGGAGAGAGAGAGTGGCCCATGCTTCATTTTCCAATGTTGGCTCGCAACCCTTTGTCTCCTTCTGCTGAAGGTGGGGAGAGGCAGCGTCCCAGTGATCGGTGGAAGCAGTTCCACCCTAAACCCCGACAGGGTGGAATCAGAGGGAGGCAGCCTAAAGGGGAGCACTGGTACGGGAGGGGAGGAGTGATCCGCAAGCAAAGGACATGTCTATAGTGTGTGCCTCCTCATCATAGTAAAAGCAAAAGGGCTCCAAGTGATGTCAGTTGAGATGCACTCACTACCCCCAAAACCGTAAAAAAATCTAAAAGCCTTCAAACCCTAATTCCATACAAGCCCTCAACAGCGTTATTTTTGCAACAGATAAACCCTTCAATTCGGCTGATCCTCCCTCTCTCCCTCCCGGTAAAACCTCATGTGGACGGTTACCAAGGCTGAAACATAGAATTTTTTTCTGGAATCACTTATAGATTCCTGATCGGTTACCAAATGTTGGCGGACGCTTACCACTGCAACGAAAGCCGAGTTTTATGTACCTCCCTCCCTCCCTCTCTCCCTCCCCCCGGTTCGCTAGTTCCTCCCCTCCATCCCTCTCGCCCCCCCCTCTCTCTCTCTCACTCTCTCTCTCCGCCCCCTTCCACTGCGCCCTCTCGCCCTCCCAACGAACCAATGCAGAACCTTTGGGGCCATTTTACTCGCTCTGCCTGTTCTGTAGACGCTCGAGCTGCTTTACACGAACGGAAGACTGCCCTCAAATATCTGTCACTAAGTCTAACCAACCCTAACAAATAACCAACTTAATCCTAAACCTAAACCTAAGTCTAATTTTAACCCTAAATCGGCCCGAAATTAACCCTAAATCTTACGCTCGCCCTCCCCCTCGCCAAAAAACTCTTACGTGAGCACAAAGTTCTCACCCCCCTCATCTCCTCCAAACGAGCTGTGTGCTTGTCTGTAACCTCTTCTTTTCTACACAAAACAAGCTTGATACCTTGTTTTTCTCTAAGAACGAATCCTAGTTCGGCTTTGCAAGTTGTGCTCAAACCGCAAATGCCGACAGAGTCCGCTGCTCACATAAAAATGTCTCGCATCAACACAGCGCATGCAGTTGGCGCACTCACAAAAGGCTCCGATGGGGTCACCTCTCGCTCTCTCTCTCTCTCTCTCTCTCTCTCTCTCTCTCTCTCTCTCGGCAGCTTGACATTCCCACCACAATTCCTACACATGTGAGAGAGCACCTGCTGTGTAAAATGCCAATCTCAGCCACACCATCATACGCCACCGCCAACTCTTTTCCTCTGCTGCGAAAATTATTTGGTGACCTCAACATAAGGCCTTCCCTTTTTGTGACATTTTATTTACATAAGCCAAAGCACGCCTCCGCCTTACTCCTCCTGTTGCGGCAACCGCACACTAAACCTCTCCATAAAAGCAGCGTTCGATCTCAAAAAAAGTGATCCCAGAGGATAATTATTGTGTCCAATCCCGGCCTTCATAAGCGCCACGTGTCGCAGCTTCAGCCGGTTCTCTAAGGAGAGCTTCAGAATGTTGGGGTAAATAATGAGCTCCTCCTTACTACGGCCCATCTCAGTCAATACAAATTCGATCTTGGACTTGATAGTATTCCAAGAACTGCTAAGAAGTGAAGGCACAGTCTTCACCATCTTCAAGGTTGGAAGCTCTCCGAAGTTCTCCACCAGATGTTTATACATGTTCTCCATTGAACCCCGGGATGCTAGTAATACCAGTGGGCTACTCTGCATAATTTTCTGAGCGTGCTCGGGTCCCAATATCGCCTCCAATCCAGCCACAGCATTCTTTAAGTGATGGCTGCTTCTAAAAACGATGCAGGGGAATAGGAGGAGCACATTCCTTCCTACCTCGCTGGAGAAGGTCGACCTCACAGCCTCGACTCCCTCCCTTATTGTTTCAGGACTGAAGGCGAGCACTGTTGGATACCTCTCCAACATAGCGCCTGTGACAGGGACGTCTAACTCCTCGAATAGCCGAGCCTTCGCCTCAAGAGTCTGCACACGGCATGATAAAAGCATCGGCTGTCTGCCTACCACCTTTCCTAAGTTCGTCACTTTCATAGAGCTCCGCAGGAACTCGAACACGTCTTCCTGCTTCTCATCTGGAGCGAGGAGGAAGTTGCCCTTCAAGCCAACAAGCCGTTGTAATGCATTAAAATAATCGTGCGAGTCGATCCCATGGCTCTGGAAGAGGGCCGCTTTAGAGAGGATATGCTTATGGCCCCTTATAAGAACATTCTTCTTCTTATGAACGAGGTGGCGGACCTGCTCCTGCGTGTATCCTAAGCTCAGGAGAGCGTCGACTGCTTCTCGGAGAGCGCTCTTCGACACCGCAGCTTTTTCTTCGGCCATGGCGGCTCTGCCTGCACTTGCTTTGTCAAGCTTTTCGCCCTCCCTGCTGCTGCTATTGCTACTGTATCCATGGTGGCCTTGCAGGGACTGAGTACAAGTGAGCTGCTCAAGGGATGGGTAGCGCCATGGCAGGCGGAAGGGAGCTCCGATCCAGACGGTGCGGCGAAATAAAGGAAGAAAGAAAACCGCCATGGCGCCCTTCGGAGTGTCAGCACCCCCTGGTAGACATTTGCTACCTCATCTCTTCGTGGAAAGGCGTCCAGCTCTCAACCCTAACCCCTCCTAACCCTAACCCTGGCCATAACTCTAACCCTAACCCTAACCATGACTAACCCTAACCCCATCTAACCCTAATCCCTAAACCTAATGTCGAAAGCCCCTAACCTAATAATAACCCTCTCTGAGCTCCCTCCAGGATTGTGGGGTCGAGTTGTGAACCGAGCGCTCCCCTCCCCACAAAAAATAGCACTGGTCTTGTGCAGGTCCGCCTGGGAGGGAACTCACAGAACTGGAACTGTAACTGTTTTTTATAACAACTGTGTTTCAACTGTACTTCAACTATAATCCGACTGGAACTGTAACTAGCACCGTTGATCCATGTATAACTGGAACTGTAACTGCCACTTTAACAGTCACTGTAACATTAGTTGTAACTATATTTGGAACTGGAAATGTTCATGTTCACGTAACTGTAACTGTCACTGTAGCCATCCTGTACCTTCGAATATATCTGTAACTATAACTACAACCGTCACGGCAACAGTGACATTGGCTTTAACTGTAACTGTAACCCGCCCGCCCCGGCCTTTCCCGGTACGGCACAGCGCCCAGGCGGGCACGCCGGCCGAGCGCCCGGTCACCTACGGTCACCGCGGTGCCACGTGCCACGTCGTTGCCACGACGACCCCACGTCGGTGCCACGAGGGTGCCACGTCGGCGTCACGTCGACTGAACCCATTGACTTCGACCAAGGGCGGGTCCTCCCGCCTGCCTGCCCGCCCGCTGAGAGCGGTGGTGGTGCGGACAAGAAAGCGGCAGTGGAGAGCGGCACTCCGATGATGAAGGCAGCTAACGCAACAGCCATTGATGGTTTGGTGCGAGCTTTGAAAGGGCGGGGAGCAGCTCAAAGAGGGAGCAGCGGAGATGCTCGTGATGCTTTGGGAATTGTTGGAAAAGAACCTGCTCGAGATAAAGACTTTTTCAAGAAATAAAGACTTTTTCAAGAATTTCAAGAAGGCCGTAAAGCATCATTGGGGACCAAAAGGAAAGTGGTGAGGAGACCCAAAACGAGGAAAGGCTGAGTTCGAGCCTGAAGGCATGCAGTCAAACACACTTGATAATGTCACATTCAAGCAGAGCCCCCTCAATAAAATTACATCCAGGTAAATTAGCCTTTCAAGTTCCACGCAGACAAAGAGGACCTCAATAAAGTTAAATCCAAACAAAATTGCCCTCAAAAAAGTTGCACTCGGATATAATACCCTCGATGACTGTTTATTCAAACCAAAAGGCCCGCAATAAAGACATACGCAAGGAAAAGGCGCTCAATAAAGACATATCCAGAAAAAGGGTAAAAAAATAAAGGAAAAGTAAAAACTTAGAAGCACTATAAAAACCTTTCAAAAAAGATGAACGCTTATAGTCGTTTATCCCAACTAATTAAGTAATAACGCAGAGACGGAGAAGTTGTAGGCTGATGTTACCCTCACAGTTTTGGAGAGGATAAAAAGGGGAGAAGCTGTAGGGGAAACGAGAGGCTTTCAGAGTTGTGAATTTTGGCAGTAATCGAAAACCAGTGGCATTGAGGAAATGATCCTTTAAAACAAGAATTTCGGATCATAAGATACACAAATCAAAACAATAGAGAAACTCATCAAGCTGCATAGGGTTTTCAGAATCAGACAATTCAAAATCGTCGCAAGGAAATATTCATTGTTTCCTACATTTTGGGAGGGAGGGAGAGGAGGAGAGCGAAGGGAGCGGGGGGTGGGAGAGAAAGTGGAAGGGGGGGCGAGAGAGGGAGAGGGAGACAAAGGGAGAGGGGGAGGGAGGGAGGGGAGGGAGGGAGGGAGGGAGGGAGGGAGGGAGGACGTTGAGATGGCGAAGAAAGAGCGAGGGAGACGGAGTGAGAGGTGGGATCAAAGAGAGCCCGGAGCTCTTGCATATTGAGATCATACCGAGGTGGAGGTAGAGGGAGAGGGTGAAAGAGAGTGGGAGAGGAGAGAGAGACTGGGAGAGAGGGGGAGAAAGAGAGAGTGGGAGAGTGGGAGAGGGAGGTGGCCCATGCTTCATTTTCCAATGTTGGCTCGCAACCCTTTGTCTCCTTCTGCTGAAGGTGGGGAGAGGCAGCGTCCAAGTGATCGGTGGACCCAGTTCCACCCTAAACCCCGACAGGGTGGAATCAGAGGGAGGCAGCCTAAAGGGGTGCACTGGTACAGGAGGGGAGGAGTGATCCGCAAGCAAAGGACTTGTCTATAGTGTGTGCCTCCTCATCCTACAAAAAGCAAAAGGGCTTCGAGTGATGTCAGCTGAGATGCACTCACTACCCCCAAAACCGTAAAAATCTAAAAGCCTTCAAACCCTAATTCCGTACAAGCCCTCAACAGCGTTATTTGTGCAACAGATAAACCCTTCAATTCGGCTGATCCTCCCTCTCTCCCTCCCCCTCTCCCTCCCTCTCTCCCTCCCGGAAAAACCTCATGTGGACGGTTACCAAGCCTGGATAGAATTCTTTTCTGGAATCCCTTTTCAATAGTATTTGAGAACTTTAGATTCCTGATCTGTTACCAAAGGTTGGCGGCCGCTTACCACTGCAACGAAAGCCGAGTGTTGTGTACCTCCCTCCCTCCCTCTCTCCCTCCCCCCGGTTCGCTAGTTCCTCCCCTCCATCCCTCTCGCCCCCCCCTCTCTCTCTCTCACTCTCTCTCTCCGCCCCCTTCCACTGCGCCCTCTCGCCCTCCCAACGAACCAATGCAGAACCTTTGGGGCCATTTTACTCGCTCTGCCTGTTCTGTAGACGCTCGAGCTGCTTTACACGAACGGAAGACTGCCCTCAAATATCTGTCACTAAGTCTAACCAACCCTAACAAATAAACAACTTAATCCTAACCCTAAACCTAAGTCTAATCTTAACCCTAAATCGGCCCGAAATTAACCCTAAATCGGCCCGGAATTAACCCTAAATCGGCCCGAAATTAATCCTAAATCTTAACCTTCCCCCTCGCCAAAAAACTCTTACGTGAGCACAAAGTTCTCACCCCCCTCATCTCCTCCAAACGAGCTGTGTGCTTGGCACACAACCTCTTCTTCTTCTTCAACCAACCTCTGTAACCTCTTCTTTTCTTCACTATACAAACTTAATACCTTGTTTTTCTCTAAGAACGAACCCTAGTTCGGCTTTGCAAGTTGTGCTCAAACCGCAAATGCCAACAGAGTCCGCTGCCCACTAAAAAATGTATCGCATTTCAACACAGCGCATGCAGTTGGCGCACTCACAAGGGGCTCCGATGGGGTCATCTCTCTCCCTCGCTCTCACGCTCTCTCTCCCTCTCCCTCTCGGCAGCTTGACATTCCCACCACAATTCCCACACATGTGAGAGAGCACCTGCTGTGCAAAAGCCAATCTCAGCCACACCATCCTACGCCACCGCCAACTTTTTTCCACTGTTGGGAAAATTATTTGGTGACCTCAACATAAGGCCTTCCCTTTTTGTGACATTTTATTTACATAAGCCAAAGCACGCCTCCGCCTTACTCCTACTGTTGCGGCAACCGCACACTAAACCTCTCCATAAAAGCAGCGTCCGATCTCAAAAACAGTGATCCCAGAGGATACTTATTGTGTCCAATCCCGGCCTTCACAAGCGCCTCATATCGCAGCTTCAGCCGATTCTCTAAGGAGAGCGACAAAATGTTGGGGTAAATGATGAGCTCCTCTTTATTACGGCCCATCTCAGTCAATACGAATTCGATCTTGGACTTGATAGTATCCCAAGAGCTGCTAAGAAGTGTAGGCGCAGCCTTCACCATCTTCAAAGTCGGAAGCTCTCCGAAGTGCTCCACCAGCTGCTTGAACGTATTTTCCATTGTCTCCCGTGTTGACAATAGTATCCGCGGGTTACATCGAAGCATTTTCTGAGCGCTCTCGGACCCCAAAATCTTCTCCAATCCAGCCACAGCATTCTTGAAGTGATGGCTGCTTCTAAAAACGATGCAGGGGAATAGGCGGAGCAGATTCCTTCCTACCTCGCTGGAGAATGTCGACCTCACAGCCTCGACTCCCTCCCTTATTGTTTCAGGACTGAAGGCGAGCACTGTTGGATACCTCTCCAACATAGCGCCTGTAACAGGGACGTCTAACTCCTCGAATAGCCGAGCCTTCGCCTCAAGACTCTGCACACGGCAAGATAAAAGCATAGGCTGTCTGCCTACCACCTTTCCTAAGTTCGTCACTTTCATAGAGCTCCGCAGGAACTCGAACACGTCTTCCTGCTTCTCATTTGGAGCGAGGAGGAAGTTGCCCTTCAAGCCAGCAAGCCGTTGTAATGCATTAAAATAATCGTGCGAGTCGATCCCATGGCTCTGGAAGAGGGCCGCTTTAGGGAGGATGTGCTTATGGCCCCTTATAAGAACATCCTTCTTCTTATGAACGAGGTGGCGGACCTTCTCCTGCGTGTATCCTAAGCTCAGGAGAGCGTCAACTGCTTCTCGGAGAGCGCTCTTCGACTCCGCAGCTTTTTCTTCGGCCATGGCGGCTCTGCCCACAGTAACTTTGTCAAGCTTTTCACCCTCCCTGCTGCTGCTATTGCTGCTGTATCCATGGCGGCCTTGCAGGGACAGAGTGCAGGTGAGCTGCTCAAGGGATGGGTAGCGCCATGGCAGGCGGAATGGAGCTCCGATCCAGATGGTGCGGCGAAATAAAGGAAGAAAAAAAACCGCCATGTCAGCACCCCCTGGTAGACAGTTGCTACCTCATCTCTTCGTGGAAAGGCGTCCAGCTCTCAACCCGAACCCTAACCTAACCCTAACCCTGGCCCTAACCCTAACCCTAACCCTAAATCTAACCCTAACCCTAAATCTAACCCTAACCCTAACCCTAACCATGACTAACCCTTACCCCATCTAACCCTAATCCTAACCCTAATCCCTAACCCTAATGTCGAAAGCCCCTAACCTGATCATAACCCTACCTGAGCTCCCTCCAGAATTGTGGGGTCGAGTTATCCGCCAAGCCCTCCCCTCCCCATGAAAAATAGCACTGCTCTTATGCAGGCCCGCCTGGGAGGGCACTCACAGAACTAGAACTGGAACTAGAACTGTCACTGCACCTTAAACTTGAACTGTTCATGGTGACTATAACTGAGACAGAAACAGCAACTGGAATCGTGAATGTACCTGTAACTGTCACTGCAACTGTTATTGTATCTGTACAGTAATTGTAATTTGAACTCTAACTTTAACTGTAACAGTAACTGGAAGGTTGGCTTCAACCGTAACTTTAAACCGCCCGCCCCAGGTCTTTCCCGGTACGGCGCAGCGCCCTGGCGGGCGACGCCGGTCGAGCGCCCGGTCACCTACGGTCACCGCGGTGCCGTGTGCCACGTCGTTGTCACGAGGATGCCACGTCGGTGCCACGTGGGCGCCACGTTGGTGTCACGTCGATTGAACCCATTGACTTTGACGAAGGGCGGGTCGTCCTGTCCTTGACTTGCTCGTCCGCCCGCCGCCATACAGCGCGAGCGAGGGAAGGCCCCGCCTGCCTGCCCGCCCGCTGAGAGCGGTGGTGGTGCGGACAAGAAAGCGGCAGTGGAGAGCGGCACTCCGATTATGAAGGCCGGCAGCGCAACAGCCATTGATGGTTTGGTGCGAGCTTTGAAAGGGCGGGGAGCAGTTCAAAGGGGGAGCAGCGGAGATGCTCGTGATGCTTTGGAAATTGTTGGAAAAGGACCTGATTGAGATAAAGACTTTTTAAAGAAGGCCGTAAAGCATCATTGGGGACCAAAAGGAAAGTGGTGAGGAGACCCAAAACGAGGAAAGGCTGAGTTCGAGCCTGAAGGCATGCAGGCGAACACCCTTGATAATGTCACATCCAAACAGAGGCCCCTCCATAAAATTACATCCAGGTAAATTAGCCTTTCAAGTTCCACGCAGACAAAGCCGGCCTCAATAAAGTTACATCCAAACAAAATTGCCCCCAATAAAGTTGCACTCGGATATAGTACCCTCGATGAAGTTGTATTCAAATCAAAAGCCCCGCAATAAAGTCACACATCGGGGAAATAGTTCTCAATAAAGTCACATTCAGACAAAGGTAAGAAGTCAGGAAAAAATAAAAACTTTGAATCGCTATATAAACCTTTTAAAAAAAGTGACCGCTTATAGTTGTTTATCCCAACTAATTAAACAATAACGCAGAGATGAAGAAGTTGAAAGCTGATGTTACCCTTACAGGTTTGGAGCGGATAAAAAGGGGAGAAGCTGTAGGGGAAAGGAGTGGCTCTCAGAGTTGTGAATTTTGGCGGTAATCGAAAACTGCTTGCATTGAGGAAGTGATCCTTTAGGAAAATAGGAAAATAGGGGTTTCAGAATCGGACAATTCAAAATCGTCGCCAGGAAAATATTCATTGTTTCCTTCATTTTGGAAGGGAGGGATGGAGAGGAAGAGAGAGAAGGGCGGGGGGGGGGGGAAGAAAGTGGAAGGGGGGGCGAGGGAGGCAGAGGGAGAGAAAGAGAGAGGGGGAGGGAGAGAGGGAGGACGTTGAGATGGCGAAGGGAGGGCGAGGGAGACGGATTGAGAAGTGGGATAGAGAGCCCTGAGCTCTTGCAGATTGAGATCATACCGAGGTGGAGGTAGAGAGAGAGGGGGAGAGAGAGTGGGACTGGGGAGAGAGAGTGGGAGAGGGGGAGAACGAGAGTGGGAGAGTGGGAGAGTGGGAGAGAGAGGGGGGGAGAGAGAGAGGGCGAGAGAGTGGGAGAGAGAGAGTGGCCCATGCTTCATTTTCCAATGTTGGCTCGCAACCCTTTGTCTCCTTCTGCTGAAGGTGGGGAGAGGCAGCGTCCAAGTGATCGGTGGAAGCAGTTCCACCCTAAACCCCGACAGGGTGGAATCAGAGGGAGGCAGCCTAAAGGGGTGCACTGGTACAGGAGGGGAGGAGTGATCCGCAAGCAAAGGACTTGTCTATAGTGTGTGCCTTCTCATCCTACAAAAAGCAAAAGGGCTTCGAGTGATGTCAGTTGAGATGCACTCACTACCCCCAAAACCGTAAAAAAATCTAAAAGCCTTCAAACCCTAATTCCGTATAAGCCCTCAACAGCGTTATTTCTGCAACAGATAAACCCTTCAATTCGGCTGATCCTCCCTCTCTCCCGCTCTCTCCCCCTCCCGGAAAAACTTCATGCGGACGGTTACCAAACCTAAAGCATAGGATTCTTTTCTGGAATCCCTTTTCAATAGTATTTTGGAACTTTAGATTCCTGATCGGTTACCAAATGTTGGCGGCCGCTTACCACTGCAACGAAAGCCGAGTTTTGTGTACCTCCCTCCCACCCTCCCTCCCTCCCTCCCCCTCCCTCCCTCCCTCTCTCCCTCCCCCGGCTTCGCTAGTTCCTCCCCTCCATCCCTCTCGCCCCCCCCTCTCTCTCTCTCTCTCCCTCTCTCCGTCCCTTTCCACTGCGCCCTCTCCCATCTCCTCCGTCGCCCTCCCAAAGTACCAATGCAGAACCTTTGGGGCCATTTTCCTCGCTCTGCCTGTTCTGTAGACGCTCGAGCTGCTTTACACGAACTCAAATATCTGTCACTTAGTCGCCTTCTCAGTCTATCTATTTCTCGTTTTCTCCTAAGTTCCACCTGAATTCTTCTCTTCGTTCTCAGTCCCCTCGTCTCCCGCCTCTCTCTCCCTCTATCCTTCTCTCCCTCTTCCCCTGCTTCGCTCACACTTTCTCGCCCATTCTCTTTCCATCCTTTCTCCTCGCCCTGAACCTCATTCCCTCTCCTGTTTTCTGCTCACTTTGCCACTCTCTGTTATATCGTACTGTCGCTCTCCCAACCCTCCCTCGACTTTGTCTCTATGTTCACCTCATTTTCCTTCCTTGCGCTTACTTTCCCTCTCCCGTTTTTTGCTCGATCTCTCTCTCCCTCTCTCCCCTTCTCCCACCCCCTCTCCGTTTTTCTATCCCTATATTTGCCTGTCCTCTTCCCTCTTCCTTTCTCCCTGTTTCGTTTTGCATTCTTTTCCACGCCCTCCGCTTCTCGTCCGCCATCTCTTGCTCTCGCTCGCTCTCTCTCTCTCTCTCTCCCGCTTCGACCTCTCTCTCGGTCTCACTTCCTCCCTTCTCCACCCTCTCTCCGTTTCTCCAAAGCGAACAAAACGAACTTCAAACGTATCATGCAAGCTGATTGCTTTCAGGGTTTCCGTTGAAACCCAACGAAACTTCAGTTTCAGAAAGCAACAATACCGCCCCTTCTTTTGTGCTCTCGTGAGCCTCCTTGTGCAAATGTGCACAAGAGATGAAACCACTTGTTTGGCCAAATCACACCCTCGACTTACGTCGGTAGTTGTGGCAACCGAACTTTAAACCTCTTCATAAAATCAGCGTTTGCTGGCAAGAACAATAGTCCCAGTGGAAGCTTCTCGTTTCCAATCCCTGCCTTTACGAGCGCCTTATATCGCGGCTTGAGCCGGTTCTCTAAGGAGAGCTTCAGAATGGACGGATAAGTGAGGATCTCCTCTTTACTACGGCCCATCTCAGTCAATACAAATTCGATCTTGGACTTGATCGTATCCCAAGACCTGCTAAGAAGTGAAGGCTGCGCCTGCACCATCTTCAAGGTTGGAAGCTCTCCGAAGTTCTCCACCAGCTGTTTATACATGTTCTCCATTGTACCCCGGGATACTAACAATACCTGCGGGTTACTTCGAAGCATTTTCTGAGCGCTCTCGGACCCAAAAATCTCCTCCAATCCAGCCACAGCATTCTTGAAGTGATGGCTCTTCCTTAGAATGATGCAGGGGAATTGGAGGAGCACGGTCCTTCCTACCTCGCTGGAGAAGGTCGACCTCACAGCCTCCACTCCCTCCCTTATTGTTTCAGGACTGTAGGAGAGAAGCGTTGGATACCTCTCTAACATAGCGCCTGTGACAGGGACGTCTAACTCCTCCCATAGCCGAGCCTTCGCCTCAAGAGTCTGCACACGGTATGATAAAATCATTGGCATTCTGCCTACCATCTTCCCTACGTTCTCCACCTTCACAAAGGTCCGCAAGAACTCGAACACGTCTTCCTGCTTCTCATCGGGAGCGAGGAGGAAGTTGCCGTACACGACGCTGCGTCCTAATGCATTAAAAAAATCGTTGGAGTCGATCCCATGGCGCTGGAAGAAGGCTGCTTTAGTGAGGATGTGCTTATGGCCTCTTATAAGGACATTCGTCTTCTTATCAACGAGGTGGCGGACCTTCTCCTGCGTGTATCCTAAGCTCAGGAGAGCGTCGACTGCTTCTCGGAGAGCACTCTTCGACTCCGCAGCTTTTTCTTCCGCCATGGCGGCTCTGCCTGCACTCGCTTTGTCAAGCTTTTCGCCCTCCCTGCTATTGCTGCTATTGCTGCTGTATCCGTGGCGGCCTTGTAGGGACTGAGTGCAAGTGAGCTGCTCAAGGGATGGGTAGCGCCATGGCAGGCGGAAGGGAGCTCCGATCCAGACGCTGCGCCGAAAAGAAGAAAGAAAGATAACCGCCATGGCCGACTTCTGAATGTATGCAGGCGTTGCTACTGGGTAACGCACACCCCCTCACCTCTTGGTTCTTCAAGAAGTCAAAGCTTGCAGCTGCCAACCCTAATTTTAGCCCTAACTGTGAATTCAACTGGAAGCCTGAGCCGGCCAACCATGTAACCCTAGCCCTAAACTTAACCCTAAACCGGCCCAAACCCAACTAACCAACCCTAACAAATAATTAACTTTATCCTAACCCTAACCCTAACTCTAATCATAACCGTAAATCGGCGAAAATTCTAGTTATACTCACAAACTTTAGTCTCTAACCCTGACCTGAACCCTAACTCCCAACTTACAGTAAAACCCGCCCCTAAACCATTCCCAACCCTAACCCAATCCTACCTAACCCTAACCCAACCCTAAGTTACTTCGCCCTCAAATCTAACCACACCCTGAACTTGCATCTGGAGTTTACAGACAAACAGAGTTCCAGTTCCAGTTCCAGTTCCAGTTTCAGTTCCAGTTCCAGTTCCAGTTCCAGTTCCAGTTCGAGTTGAGCCACAGTTCCAGTTCTAGTTCCCTAAAAACAGTTTACCTAGACTCAGTTGCAGTTTGATGGCCAGTTCCAGTTCCAGTTCCAGTTCTAGTTGGACTACGGTTCCAGATCCAGTTCTAGTTCTACCTCTACTCCCTAATTCCAGTTCCGGTTACAGTTACAACTGCAGTTACCAGGAACAAGACTGTGCCGTCAACTAGTCCGGCCCGGCGCAGAGCCGTTCGTACCTGCCAAGTTGGCCTATACCTGGTCGGTGACGTTCGGTATGACCGGTACGAACCCGTACATACCGTTAATTACCGTACGGAGGCGACACTTTCAGGGCGTCGTCATAATGGACCAGAAATTTTTCTGCTTGCGGTCACCCGACGTACCGCTGGCCAATCCGAGCGGCGAATTTGATCAATGCACCAATCAGACGCGGTCATGGCTGACGTGGACATTTCTTTTGTTGTGGAACCTGCCCGTGTTAGCTTCAACTCCGAAAGTACGATACAGCAAAATGTGGACCCCGACATGTGGATCCACATTCTGTAGATCCCCGACCGTCGGTCATAAAGTCATTTAAATATTTCGTACGAAATGGTGTACCGTACAAGTATTTGTACATCGTTTCGTACGACGGTACCAGGTCTTTGTACCAAACTTCCGGCAAACAAATCTAGAACCAGTATGGCGCCGATGTAATTAGATCCGGTACTGCGCAAACAGCCGTCCATTGCGGGCGTAAAATCCAATGCGTGCCCTTTACCTGGACGGTCAGAAATATTTAAAAAAAATTGAGCTGGTGATTTTTTTATTTCAAGAAATTATACCTCACGGACGGCTGCGATTGGTCGGTGAGCTTCGGGAATTTTTGGAGCCCTTTGGAGAGGCAAACGTTTTTTAACATAAGATTTATCAATTTTGGTCTAAAAAAATTTCTGTTTTTTTCGCGTTTCGATCGGAAATTTGAAGGAAGGTCCAGGAAGCCTGCTCGTCCTGAGGGACCGACCGTACGGTCCGTATGAGATGTACGGCCTGTTGGAAAGTTTTGGAGTGCAAACCTGGGTTTCTGCTTGCAGGGTTGGTTGGTCGGAGCCTTGGAGCCAGGGCGGAGGGAGGAGGGAGGGAGTGAGCTGAGGGAGCAAGGGAGAGGAGAGGGAGAGGGAGAGAGAAGGAGAGGGAGAGAGGGAGAGAGAGGGGAGCGAGGGGAGGGAGAGAGAAAAAGGGAGAGGAGGCAGGAAGGAGAAAGAGGGAAAGAGGGAGGGAGAGGGAGGGAGAGGGAGGAGAGGGAGGAAAGAGAGAGGAAAGAGAGAGAGGAGGCAGGAGGGAGAAAGAGGGAGAGAGGGAGGGAGAGTGAGAGAGAGAGTGAGCAGGAGAGAGGGAGGGAAAGGTCGAGAGGGAGAGAAGTGGGTAGAGGGACAGAGGGAGGGACTTCAACTTCGAACACAGCTGAAGGTGAACAGACTGCTGCTCATTTTCACTGCTGTTTCTGGGAGAGAAAGGGCCCAGACGAAGCTAAAGAAGGCTGCTCGATTATACTTTTCACCGTATTTATGTATTTTTCCGCTTTTGAGAATCAGTGAATAGTTGAAACTGCAATAGTAATGGTTCTTTTCATGGCTGCCATGAGCTGGCCTATGAGTTTTGAATCGTTTCCTGCTTCATGGTCATTTCCGGAAACATCTGATAATATCATATTGTCGAATCCATGTCATTGAAGCTCCTGGAGACATTCAAATGGTGTGAATTTGTGAAACATAGCCTGCTGCGGAGCTGAAAATGCTCATACAACGTACCAAGCTGCCTAAAATCAGCAATGTAGTGTCGTCTCTCTCTCTCTCTTGCACGATCTCTCTATCTATCTCTCTCGCTATCTTTCTTTCCCCTTCTCTCCCTTTCCCTCACTCAATCTTCTTCCTCTCGTTGTCTCTCGTCTCCATGTGCTCACTCTCCTGAAGCAAGTTGCTGCGGGAATGCAAACATATGTCGATAGCTTGGCTGCGAATATGGTTGCCACTCGCTGAGCAGATTATTGTCCTCTGTGTTTTTCTCTCCCACTTGCATTCCCTCTCCGTGTTTTCATTTTACATCCTTGTTCCCACCTCGTTGAACAGCGCTTCAGATTTGAGATTGATTTAGATTGGATGTGCTTATGTTTCCTTTCATAGAATTGCCTCTGCTCTTTTCACACAGTGAATGATGTCGTGTGTTGTGGCAGGGAGCTACTTCCAACCTTTATTTAACGACTGATATCCGCGACAGGTTCCTGTAAGGTGCCAATACAATTTACTATTAGAAAGCGTCAGCATTTTGACGAAGGTGGGGGGAAAGTTATCGAAATGAAGGTAGATGTGCCTCAGGAGAGAGGACTGGAGAGGGAGAATGGGAGGGAAGGGAAAAGTGAGGGGGTTTACTGCGGCAGAGTAGAGGCGGCTGTGGAGGAGAGGAGCAGAGAGATAGAAGTGGGAGGCATGCAGAAGAGTGTGGGATTTGAACGAGGGTGGGCGTGTGCAAGTGTAGTAGATCACTCTCATTGTTCAGTTGATTGTGAGAAAGGGGGACATGTTGAAATAGCCGAAAGAGCAGAAAAAGGAGATGCCTTAGACTTGCATGACTTGGAGCTCCTGATCAATACAACGCATGAGAAGTCGACACAGGGAGTCTCTGACATCGCCGAGAAGGATGGAGAGGGAGAGTTGGAGGGAGAGGAGCTAGACTGGGTTGTAGAGGATGCCAATACAGACAGCGATGGAGAGGAGAGTGGTGACCAGGATGAAGAAGAGTGGGAGGTAGAAGAGATTGAGAGAATAGAGTTTGCAGAAGAGACTGAAGAGGAGTGGGAGGTAGAGGATTTTCAAGAGCCAGAAGAGGAGAATATTGGGACCCCTGTGGAGCCCACCAGTGACATGAGGAGGAGACGGCTTTCAAAATATGAGATAAAATGTCCTCCCGGAGGGGAGGAGGGAGTGGTAGTGTACACCACCTCCCTCGGAGGTATTCGCAAAACGTTTGCAGATTGCAACAATGTGCGGCAAATAATGGAGGTAAGTTTCATTTGTGAATTGTATGCTATTTTGTTAGATTACTGCAATTTTGTTTTTGCTTCGTCCTGCTACTCTGCCTCATATTCTTATCAAGATAAAGATTGGCAGCGTGCAATGAAGAAAGCCGAAGCCATTTACATGCTTTCCTGATGAAGCAGAAGAACTAAGGCCTCTCATTTCCTGAACGGTTTCTTCTATGGCACTGCGCATTGAACCCTAAAAAGATCCTCTAGGAAACCCCGAAACTTTGATTTTGATTGCAGGGCTTCCGACTGCAATTTGACGAAAGGGATATCTCTATGCACTCTCAGTTTCGAACGGAACTGTCTACTCTCATGGGCGGCCCTTCTAAAGTTCCGCAACTTTTCATTCGCGGCTATCATATTGGAGGAGTTGATGAAGTGGTGCGTCTCAGCGAGGAGTCGGAGCTTGACGTGTTGCTGGAAGGCATTCCGAGAGTGATTGGAACTCGAAAGACATGTGATGCATGTGGAGGACTCAAATTTATACCCTGCCCGGAATGTTCGGGCAGCCATAAAGTAGTTTATGATGACGGCACGAAGGAACGTTGCCCCGACTGTAATGAGTACGGACTTGCCCTCTGCCCTCTCTGTACTACCTGCATTGGAGGTTGACTCTCTGTTCTCCTCTCCTCTCCTCTCCTCTCCCCATTTCTTACCTCTCCCTCTCCTTACATTCTCACCTTTCCGTTCCTCGCGTCCTTTCCTATCCTAGAACCTTTCCCTCGTCGCTCCTATACACCTCTCTCTCTCTCTCCTCCATGTCCCTCCTCCTCTCTCTCCCCCTCCGCTCTCTTCGTTTTGGGGAATCATCATGATTACCACCTCCCAATTATTTAGTTTGGTCCTTCGTGTCAAACCTAGCCACAAGTTCCCTCAGAACAGAAAGAACTGGGTCCTGACAGCGCTTTGTAGGCAGAGAGAGACTTGTATAGAGAGAGAGAGAGAGAAAGAAAGTAGATTGGCAGACGCTCCTTGCTCAAGGCACAGCATTCAAATACATTGAAATTATCTGAGGTCCTTGGTAGCTCCGGTGTTGCAGAATGGCTTCAGGGCATTGATGTCAGTTGGGGATTTGATGGAAATTTGTTTGAAGTCTGACAGGGCGCCATGTCTGGCGGCAGTGCGAATTGATAGAGTGGATTGGGATTGAAAGTTTTAGATTGTTTTTCAGAACCAGAGAAACCCTAAAGTTAAGACGTCGTTGGGCGTAATATAGTCTTGAAGGAACTCATCTTGTCTACACTTTTGATGGCTTTAAAGGAACATGCTTTGAGCTATCGAGGTTAAGGGACTTCATGTCTATGTGATACCCTCCCTGCCTCCATCTCTCTCTCCCCTGCTCCCCTCTCCCTCTCTCTCCCTCTCTCTCCATCCCATTCCCTCCCTCCCTCTCTCTCTCCCTCCCTCCCTCCCTCCCTCCCTCCCTCCCTCCCTCCCTCCCTCTCTCCCTCTCTCTCCCTCCCTCTCTTTCTCTCCCTCCATCTCTCCCTCTCTCCCTCTCTCCCTCCCTACCTCTTGGACTCCTTGCTCGTGCGCGCTCACCATTGATTTGAAAATTCGACGACAACAAGTCAAAGCTATGCTGCGTCAAGCAACGTTACGTCACATGTTGTCACGTCGCGTCATGTGTCGTCATGTCATGTTACGTCACGTTAGTACGGCCCCTTCGCGCCCGACGGCCTTTTCCATGGCCGCGCGACCCGCCACGTGGCGCCTGTCTCCCGCCCGGGGACGCGCGTCCCTTCGGCCGTCCCAGGCCGTACACGCCACGTGGCGACTCCTCCAGAGGCGCAGGCTCGGGCCGCGAGCAGGCAGGACTGCCGGCCAGCCACGTGGCACCTCATGTGGAGCCCACCTGGTAGACCCCACTGGTAAAGGAACAACGTCACCCGTACGTGTCTCATGATTGAATGTGAGGAATGAATCGCATTGAACTCACGATGGCGAGGCCATCAAATGTACATGGACAAAAGCATGATGTGGAACCACGAGGGTCTGGCCGCAAAGGACCTAAGCACAAAAGAGAAAAGCTAAGAGCGGAAAACTACGCCTAGGCGAAACAACGCAGCCCCTAAAAGCAGCCGCGAAGGTCACCGATGTGCGGCACATCGCGAGGAGGGAGCGGGGGAAGTCACCGACACGGTCGCCAACAATCGCAGCACGCCGAAGGAGCGTAGAAGCGAGGCAACGCTGAATGTGCGGTATATACCTTATAGATTTCCGTCGCCCTTCAGCGTTGCCTAGTTTCTACGCTTCTTTGGCGTGCTGCGATTAATAAATTAATTAGGCGGGCGACCGTGTCGGTGGACTTCCCCTGCTCCCTCCTCGCGATGTGCCGCACATCGGTGACCTTCGCGGCTGCTTCTAGGGCTGCGTTGTGCGCCTAGGCGTAGTTTTCTGCTCTTAGCCAATTTCTATTGTGCTTAGGTCCTTTGCGGCCAGTCCCTCGTGGTTCCACATCATGCTTTTGTCAATGTACATTTGATGGCCTCGCCATCGTGAGTTCAACGAAATTTTCCCTGCTCTTATAGACCGTTTACCTTTTCCCCCTTTTTACCTTTTGATAGTAAAACTTGCCACGGATTAGAGCACATCTGAAGGTTTGAGGCTCTTCTATGAAAAGTATTGCAAGCCTGATGAGCGTTGCTTACGTCAGCACACACACACACAAACACTGGGATCAAGTCCCCTTCTTTCTCCACAACACGAGGAGGGCAGGCTGCGATTGATTCTCCATGTTGTTGTTGTTGTTGTTGGCCATGTTGGCCTTTCATGAGACCAATGCAAATATGCATGCGATTGAGCCCCGGTATCTGCCATGAGGCAAAGCCAAAAATAACAGCGAAATGAGCACGACCGTACAATTGACGACCGTACGAATACGGTCGTACGGTCGTCAATTGTTCAAAACGAGTGGGTATAATATATGTAATAAAGTGTTTTACTTTGTAATATATTACTACTTTTAAACCCGTTGTAAAATATATAATGTATTCGGAATTTATAACGCGGGTCGTGCGACTCGTAAGACAGAGGACGGTCTCTAGGAACAAAACCCTGTCGCTCAGAGGCACACAAAAGCTCGGAAACTGAACCCTGGCCCGGACCCTAAACCGCCCCTCTGGTTTATTTTCCGCATGGGAAGAAAGCTAGATCCGCAACAAACCATCCCTTCTGGTTGTTTTAGGCACTCACAGAATTGGAACTGGAACTGGAACTGGAACTGCAGTAGTGCAGCATAGAGTCCTGTTGGATGCTCACATGATTCTGCAATTTGGCCGAAAATTGCAAGTACTGTACGTGCGTTGCCCTCTCAGGCGGACCTGCACAACAGCAGTGCTATTTTTCATGGGTAGGGGAAGGCTCGGCGGATCACTCGACCCCACAATTCTGGAGGGAGCTCAGAGAGGGTTATGATCAGGTTAGGGGCTTTCGACATTAAGGTGAGGGATTAGGGTTAGGATTAGGGTTCGATGGTGTTAGGGTTAGTCATGGTTAGGGTTAGGGTTAGGGTTAGGGCCAGGGTTAGGGTTAGGTTAGGGTTAGGGTTGAGTGTTAGAAGCCTTTCCACGAAGAGATGAGGTAGCAAATGTCTACCAGGGGGTGCTGACACTCCGAAGGGCGCCATGGCGGTTTTCTTTCTTCCTTTATTTCGCCGCACCGTCTGGATCAGAGCTCCCTTCCGCCTGCCATGGCGCTACCCATCCCTTGAACAGCTCACTTGCACTCAGTCCCTGCAAGGCCGCCATGGATACAGCAGCAATAGCAGGGAGGGTGAAAAGCTTGACAAAGCGAGTGCAGGCAGAGCCGCCATGGCCGAAGAAAAAGCTGCGGAGTCGACGAGCGCTCTCCGAGAAGCAGTCGACGCTCTCCTGAGCTTAGGATACACGCAGGAGAAGGTCCGCCACCTCGTTGAGAAGAAGAAGAGTATTCTTATAAGAGGCCATAAGCACATCCTCCCTAAAGCAGCCTTCTTCCAGCGCCATGGGATCGACTCGCACGACTTTTTCAACGCATTACAACGCAGCGCTTTGTACGGCAACTTCCTCTTCACCGCAGATGAGAAGCAGGAAGACGTGTTCGAGTTCCTGCGGAGCTCTATGAAAGTGACGAACTTAGGAAAGGTGGTAGGCAGACTGCCGATGCTTTTATCATCTCGTGTGCAGACTCTTGAGGCGAAGGCTCGGCTATGGGAGGAGTTAGACGTCCCTGTTACAGGCGCTATGTTAGAGAGGTATCCAACGCTGCTCTGCTGCAGTCCTGAAACAATAAGGGAGGGAGTCGAGGCAGTGAAGTCGACCTTCTCCAGCGAGGTAGGAAGGAACGTGCTCCTCCAATTCCCCTGCATCATTCTAAGGAAGAGCCATCACTTCAAGAATGCTGTGGCTGGATTGGAGGAGATGTTGGGACCCGAGCGCGCTCAGAAAATTATACTGAGTAACCCACTGGTATTATTAGCATCCCGGGGTACAATGGAGAACATGTATAAACATCTGGTGGAGAACTTCGGAGAGCTTCCAACCTTGAAGATGGTGAAGTCTGCGCCTACACTTCTTAGCAGGTCTTGGGCTTCGATCAAGCCCAAGATTGACTTCGTATTGACTGAGATGGGCCGTAGTAAAGAGGAGCTCATCATTTACCCCAACATTTTGTCGCTCTCCTTAGAGAACCGGCTGAAGCTGCGACACGTGGCGCTTATGAAGGCCGGGATTGGACACAATAAGTTTCGTCTGGGATCACTGTTTTCGATATCGAACGCTGCTTTTATGGAGAGGTTTAGTGTGCGGTTGCCGCAACAATAGAAGTAAGGTGGAGGCGTGCTTTGGCTTATGTAAATAAAAATGTCACAATAAGGGAAGGCCTTATGTTGAGGTCACCAAATAATTTTCCCAACAGAGGAAAAGAGTTGGCGGTGGCGTATGATGGTGTGGCTGAGATTGGCTTTTGCACAGCAGATGCTCTCTCACATGTGTGGGAATTGTGGTGGGAATGTCAAGCTGCCGAGAGAGAGAGAGAGAGAGAGAGAGAGAGAGAGAGAGAGGTGGGCGAGAGGGATGGAGGGGAGGAACTAGCGACCCGGGGGGTGGGAGGGAGCTGCTCCTGTCGGTGCGCACATGCAAGCTGAAAATCAAGCGTCCGAGGGGGGATTTAGGGAGGGCGAGAGGGAGGGAGGGAGGGAGGTACACAAAACTCGGCTTTCGTTGCAGTGGTAAGCGGCCGCCAACCTTTGGTAACCGATCAGGAATATAAAGTTCCAAAATACTATTGAAAAGGGATTCCAGAAAAGAATTCTATGTTCCAGGCTTTGTAACCGTCCACAAGAGGTTTTTCCGGGCGGGAGAGAGGGAGGATCAGCCGAATTGAAGGGTTGATCTGTTCCACAAATAACGCTGTTGAGGGCTTGTATGGACTAAGGGTTTGAAGGCTTTTAGATTTTTACAGTTTTGGGGGTAGTGAGTGCATCTCAACTGACATCACTGGAAGCCCTTTTTCCTTTTGTAGGATGAGAAGGCACACACTATAGACAAGTCCTCTGTTTGCGGATCACTCCTCCCCTCCTGTACCAGTGCACCCCTTTAGGCTGCCTCCCTCTGATTCCACCCTGTCGGGGTTTAGGGTGGAACTGGGTCCACCGATCACTTGGACGCTGCCTCTCCCCACCTTCAGCAGAAGGAGACAAAGGGTTGCGAGCCAACATTGGAAAATGAAGCATGGGCCACTCTCTCTCTCCCACTCTCTCGCCCGCTCTCTCTCCCCCCCTCTCTCTCCCACTCTCCCACTCTCTTTCTCACCCTCTCTCCCACTCTCTTTCTCCCTCTCTCTCCCACTCTCTTTCTCCCTCTCTCTCCCACTCTCTTTCTCCTCTTGCACTCTCCCCCCCTCTCTCTCTACCTCAACCTCGGTATGATCTCAATCTGCAAGTACTCAGGGCTTCCTTTGTTCCCTTGTCTCCATCGCCCTCCCTTCGCCATCTCAATGTCCTCCCTCTCTCCCTCCCTCCCTCCCCTCCCTCCTCCTCTCCCTTTCTCTCCCTCTTCCTCCATTGGGCCCCCTTCCACTTCCTCTCCCACCCCCCGCTCCCTTCTCTCTCTTCCTCTCCATCCCTCCCTCCCAATGAATATTTCCTGCGACGATTTTGAATTGTCCGATTCTGAAAACCCTATGCAGCTTAATCAGTTCCCTATTATTTTGATTTGTTTATCTTATGATCCTCAATTCTTCTTCTAAAGGATCACTTCCTCAATGCAACTGGTTTTCGATTACTCCCAAAATTCACAACTCTGAAAGCCTCTCGTTTGCCCTACAGCTTCTCCCCTTTTTATCCACTTCAAAACTGTAAGGGTAACATCAGCCTACAACTTCTCCGGCTCTGAATCATTACTTAATTAGTTGGGATAAACAACTTTAAGCGTTCACCTTTCTTTAAAGGTTACTATAGCGCTTCAAAGTCTTTACTTTTTCTTTACTTTTTACCATTTGTCTGGCTGTGATTTTATTGAGCGCCTTCTTCCTTGCGTATGTCTTTATTGAGGGCCTTTTGATTCGAATACAACTTTACCGAATGTATTGTATCCGGCATAACTTTACTGCTGGTTTTTTTTTGTCTACATTAAACTATGTTGAGGCCTTCTTTGTCTGCGCGGAACCTTGTCGTTTACCTGTATGTAATTTTATTGAGGGGTCTCTTTTTGGATGTGACATTATCAAGGGTGGTCGGCTGCATCCCTTCAGGCTCGAATTCAGCCCTTCCTCGTTTTGGGTCTCCTCACCACTTGGCTTTTGGTCCCCAATGATGATGGCGGCAATGCTTTGTTGTGCACGTTAACGATGATGTAGTTATCGCCAACATCATAATTGGGACGAATTGGACCACATCTCCATCCGAAGCTCCCACAATCCCTTACAACTCTCAGTCCATTTGTGCAGCATTAGTCACAAGATAAACCAAAAAACCAGCAAGAACCTAAAGCCTGAAAACCACCACCCCAAACATCTCAAACTAAGCTTGCAATGCATTTTTTGACACTTTCCTTCATGACTAACAAAAGAGAGAATTTCTTCCTTTTCACCGTTTGGACCTGAGATCATTTGTATCTTAAGCCATTCTATTGCTTATCGACGAGGAGTTCTCTAACCCTAAATTCCGCCTCGTTAAATGCTCTCAAAACCCGAAGGCTATCTCCGCATTTTCGTCATTTTTTTACCCTTTGATTCATCCAAGCGCAGAAGAATGGCGCACTATTTGAGTTGATCCTTCTGAAGGATGTTTTGGTCCACATACTCTTCTTCACTGCCGGAGGATTGTGAAGATCTGCGGGCAAAAGCCTCTCTCTCTCTCTCCCACTCTCTCTCTCCCTCACTCTCTCTCCCCGCTCCTCCCCCCCCTCTCTCTCTTCTCTCTCTCTCGAGGCAGCTTAACATCCCCACCACGATTCCCACACATGTGAGAGAGCATCTGCTGTGCAAAAGCCAATCTCAGCCACACCATCATACGCCACCGCCAACTTTTTTCCTCTGTTGGGAAAATTATTTGGTGACCTCAACATAAGGCCTTCCCTTTTTGTGACATTTTATTTACATAAGCCAAAGCACGCCTCCGCCTTACTCCTACTGTTGCGGCAACCGCACACTAAACCTCTCCATAAAAGCAGCGTTCGATCTCAAAAAAAGTGATCCCAGAGGATACTTATTGTGTCCAATCCCGGCCTTCACAAGCGCCACGTGTCGCAGCTTCAGCCGGTTCTCTAAGGAGAGCTTCAGAATGGAGGGGTAGATAATGAGCTCCTCCTTACTACGGCCCATCTCAGTCAATAGGAAGTCCATCTTGGGCTTAATCGAAGCCCAAGTCCTGCTAATAAGTAAGGGCTGCGCCTGCACAATTTTCAAAGTCGGAAGCTCTCCGAAGTGCTCCACCAGCTGCCTGTACGTGTTTTCCATTGTCTCCCGTGTTGACAAGAGTATCCGCGGGTTACTTCTAAGCATTTTCTGAGCGCTCTCGGACCCAAAAATCTCCTCCAATCCAGCCACAGCATTCTTGAAGTGATGGCTGTTTCTGTAAACGATGCAGGAGAAGAGGACAAGCACATTCTCTCTTACCTCGCTGGAGAAGGTCGACCTCACAGCCTCGACTCCCTCCCTTATTGTTTCAGGACTGTAGGAGAGCAGCGTTGGATACCTCTCCAACATAGCCCCTGTGACAGGCAAGCCTAACTCCTCCCATAGACGAGCCTTCGCCTCAAGAGTCTGCACACGGCATGATAAAATCAACGGCATTTTGCCTATCACCTTTCCTAAGTTCGTCACTTTCATAGAGCTCCGAAGGAACTCGAACACGCCTTCCTGCTTCTCATCGGGAGCGAAGAGGAGGTTGCCGTACAAGCCACTGCGTTCTACAGCATTAAAAAAATTGTCCGAGTCCATCCCATGGCGCTGGAAGAAGGCTGCTTTAGGGAGGATGTGCTTATGGCCTCTTATAAGAATACTCTTCTTCTTATTAACGAGGTGGAGGACCTTCTCCTGCGTGTATCCTAAGCTCAGGAGAGCGTCGACTGCTTCTCGGAGAGCGCTCTTCGACACCGCAGCTTTTTCTTCGGCCATGGCGGCTCTGCCTGCACTTGCTTTGTCAAGCTTTTCACCCTCCCTGCTGCTGCTATTGCTACTGTATCCATGGCGGCCTTGCAACGACTGGGTGCAAGTAAGCTGCTCAAGGGATGGGTAGCGCCATGGCAGGCGGAAGGGAGCTCCGATCCAGTCGGTGCGGCGATAAAAGGAAAGAAAAAAAACCGCCATGGCACCCTTCGGAGTGTCAGCACCTCCTGGTAGACATTTGCTACCTCAGCTCGTCGTGGAAAGGCTTCCAGCTCTCAACCCTAACCTAACCACTAACCCAGGCCCTAACCCTAACCCTAACCATGCCTAACCCTTACCCCATCTAACCCTTATCCTAACCCTAATCCCTCACCCTAATGTGGAAAACCCCTAACCTAATCACAACCCTCTCTGAGCTCCGTCCAGAATTGTGGGGTCGAGTGATCCACCAAGTCCTCCCCTCGGCATGAAAAATAGCACTGCCCTTGAGTATGGCGGCCGCGACATTACTGGAACTGGAACCGGAACTGGAACTGGAACTGTAACTGCTACTTTGATGCGGCTGGTTTCGAGGTGCAGCATAGAGACCAGTGTCGTCTGAGGTTCCATGAAGCTCACAGTTTGACAAATTTGAATAATCCCGTCCGCAAAGGGACGCCCCTTCTCTTGTCGTTTGCGGCTGGTCGTGTCATGGAGAATGTGCCATGTGACTAATAATGATTCGCCGTGAAATGTCGGCACTCCGTTCACAGCCGACCAAAGCAAATTGGAGATAACCGACCTACCACCGACATTTTACCGACCTACAATCAATAAAGCCTATTACCGACCTAAATTTGACAGCACCGTTTGGAACCGACCTAGCGCCAACGCGCCCGTAGGCTCGCGTCGAGGTTGGCCGGCGTAAAAAATTGGGCTTCCAAAAACGAGTGAGAGCTTCAATGGCTCGTTTGTGAAGTATAGAGTTTTTTTTGTTTTTGTTTTTGTGTTGTGAACTGCTTTGGATCCTCACATGATGTTCTGTAACTTGGCTGAAAATTTCAAGTGTATGATCTCATGAAGGCTGCATGGGAGTGTCAGAACGGCGACTTCAACTCTGCGGGGGGAAGAGAGGCTTTTGCTCGCAGAGCTTAGACAACCCTCCGGCAGTGTAGGAGAGTATGTGGACCAACACATCCTTCAGAAGGTTCAGCTCAAATAGTGCACCATTCTTCTGCGCTTGGATGAATCAAAGGGTAAAAAAATCCGACGAAAAGAAATGGAGAGTGGCTGCTGACATAGCCTTCGGGTTTTGAGAGCATTGAACGAGGCGGAATTTAGGGTTTGAGCCTCCGCTTCGATTAGAAATAGAATGGTTTAAGATAATAATGATCTCAAGGCCAGACGGTGAAGGGGAAGAAATTCTCTCTTTTGTTAGTCACAAAGAAAAGTGTAAAAAGTGCATTGTAAGCTTAGTTTGAGATGTTTGGGGTGGTGGTTTTCAGGCTTTAGGTTCTAGCTGGATTTTTGGATTCTCTTGTGACTGGTGCTGCACGAATGAACAGAGAGTTGTAAGGGATCGTGGGAGCTTTGGATGGCGATGGGGTCCAATTTGTCCCAATTGTGATGTTGGCGATGCCTACATCATCGATGGGGACCAAAGGAAACTGGTGAGGAGACCCTCGTCTTTCGTTCATGTCAGAGAGTGTCAACTCCATGTGTCAGCTCAAATTTACAGTTAGCAGATTAGTAGCGCAAAATCCCTTCCCCTCCTCTTCCCTGCTACCTCTCTATGTTCCTCCTTCCTCGTCTCTCTCTTTTTTTTCTCCCACTCCCTTCCCCTCCCCCTCCCCCTCTCTTCCCATCTCCTCTCCCCCTTTGCCTTTCTTCCCCTTCCACTTCTATCCCCCCACTCTCGTCCTCTCCCCCTTTCTCAGCCACTTCCCCCTCTGCCTTCTTCCCTTTCTTCCTCTCCATCACTATCGCTGTCTCCCCCCCTCTCCCCCCCTCTCGGCCTCTCCCTTTATGTCCCCCATTTCCCCCCCTTCCTCTCCCACTCTCCCCCTCACACCCCCCCCTCCCCTCCCTCCCCCGCTTGACCCCCTCAACACCCCTCTCTCTCTTTAGGCCCCCCCGAATTTTATTCCTGATTGTCTCATCTGACAGAGAGAGGGAAGGATAGAGAGTGAATGACAATAAGGAGTGTCGAAATGGTGAAGGGCGAGAGTGAGTAACTGGAGAGAAGGTTGGGAACAGGAAGATCCTTGAGCGCTGCATGTTGAGATCATACTGAGGTGGAGGTTCCAACGGTTGACAGCTGCCCGTCCAAAGCTGCTCTACTTGCAATAAAGCAAATTGTCCGCCCGTCCGCAGTCACAAAAGTCCATTGTATGCAAAAGGTTCAAGCTTCATCTGCAAATTTTGCTCGCACTACCTTGTATCCTTGTACTGGAATTTGGTGCAAAACGTCCTCAAATAATTATTCGAATATTTCACACTCGGAATAATGACAGCGCGGAAACAGACGGAGATCAGCCGAAGGCGTAGGGGTCGTCCTGGTAGGGGTTGAGTGATCCGCAAGAAAACAGGTCGCCGATAGGGTGCGCCTCCTCGGCCTGCGAACAGAGCGGCGATTGGAATGAAACCGTTACGATGCGCTCCTTATCCCAAAAACTGTAAAACTCTGAAAGCGTAAAAACCCTGATTCCATAGAAGCACTAAACTGACCTGTTCATGTGACGGATAACCCTTTAAAACCCGGTCGATCCTCTGATGGCATGCAGTGAATTTGAACTCGACACATAACAAGTAAACGATTGAGCAAACATTGCCAACTAGCGCTGTGAGAAGCAAACTCGTCTACTGCCGCATCTAAAGTAGCAGAAAACAATAAAGTTTGTCTTTGCTTAGGAGCAAAGGCTATGTTGGTAAGGTACTTACCCTCACCACGACGGAGCTCCTTGCACGCTTCCTCTTCGAGACCTTCCCGTTCTCGGAAATGTGCTTCGTATACTCGTGACTTGCCATCTGCAGACGAGAGAATAAGACAACCCAACACAAAAGGCCTAAATGAAGGTATTCGTAGAGAGAAAGACCACTATAGACTGACTACACGCTCCAAAGCATTAGTATGCAAGTCTGGGATAGTCTGCTTGAAATTCATGACTTCTTCCAGCCGTGACTATCACTTAATTGAACCTTCACAATTTCGTGAAGATTGATCCGATCAAAAGGTTGTGGGGTTTTGCTAAATAAACTAAGCAAAGCCACACCAAGCAAAGTTCAAAGTCGGGGAGGGAAGGAGTCTAAAGACTGCGAAGACGGCGCCCTTACCTTTCCCACTTCACAAGTGCTTTTAATACCAAAGCATGGATGTAGTCTCCTAACTCCCCTATGATATTTGGACGGCCTCCTAGTTATCACAACAGGTGGTCGTGATCCATCTGTTTGATTTACAGATTTGTTTTATGGTTGCACTTCCACAAAGGAAAGACCAAGTTCGCCAGAGTTTGTGGAAAGGTTAAGATATGTCAAGGAGTTGACAACGAGACCTTATAACCACTACTCATTTGCAGAGCTTCTTGTTTCAGACCTTCTGCTGGCGACCGGTTGGGGGAGTCTTGAACGCATCAGTGTCATAACGAGAGTTTGGCGTCGATTGCATTGTCACCTTCGGCACATCTCCTTTCTTCTGCACAGGCGTCACACCAACAGTTGTGAACCCTGGAAACCAACAAGCAATATGAAGTACAATTGCGAAGAACTTTCGGGCTGTATAGGGTGCAGCAGTACTGCTACACATGAACTTGAACATGGCACTTCTTCTCTGGACAGTGTATTGCAGGTCAGTTTGAATAAGCTGTGAAGGCTGGGCGACAGAGAACTGGCCGCTCACCGTTCTCGAATATCGAGTAGGCGTTTCGCCAGACGCAGCACCGGAAGGTGTAGAAAAATGAGCAGGTAATCTCGTTTTCTTCTTGGGCTCAGTGACCTGCCACGCACTTGTTTCTAAAGAAATGAATACAGAAAAGGATATGTAGTAGAACATATAGAAAGAGAAAGATACGGTTGACGAGATATGGAGACGTGTATGCACGTGCATAGCTTTCACTCAAACTTAACGAAGGGTATAGGTTTAAAAAAGCCACACCCGCAAGTCACAAAGGTATATTCAAATGGGCTGAAGTGCATTCAGCAGCACTCCCGAAGAGGACACCCTCTATCATTTTCTTGGCATCGTAGCTACAGCACCATTCAAAGGACCTGGAACGCTTCCGAAACCATACCGCTGTAGTTTTCACTTGTCCAACAGGTGCAAGAAGTCCGTCTTCAGTATCGATATCTATTGTAGCGTTAGTAACGTCCTGCCAAGTGAATATCCCTCATACAGTTGAGACGACTCCATCATCAGATCTCACTGGAATGTAAACGCTTTTCTTTGTCAAGAAATTGAGCAGCCCTTTCAAGAGAGGCTAAGCTGTAAAAACTTACAGCCAGGGGAGTCTGTGGATTTTCATGCTTCTCTCCACCGATACCATCTGGAGTCGTCACTCCATAAAGAGTCTGCATGCAAAGTGAAAGATTGTTTGATTTCCACCTATTGCTCAACTTGGATTAAAAGGAGGAATAAGAAAACATGACATAGGGGTCCCTTATGGTAGTCATTTGTTAAGCAGCTTAAGAGAAAATGTTACAGCTTCACGATGCCGCACCTGATTGAGTTCTTTCTGCATATCATTACTGAAGCGTTGAAGAATAGCTTCATAGCGGAACTTGTCATGGGAAAGCTTTATCTCTTTCTCCTCCAACTTTTTTTCGTAGTCATCCTTCGCTCTGCGGATCACCTCCTCATGCTTCACCTGTTCTGCGAGGGATATCGATTTCACTCGTTCCAAAGCCGCTTCACTCTGTCCAATACACCACACAGCGGTGTCGTGCTTCAGCTTTCGAGTTTAAAAAGGAAACGCATGAGAGAAAAAACATACAAGAAAAGAGGAACTTTTGTGTTTGCTTCGTACGAATAAAATCTCAACTTCGATACTCCGCAGTATCATCTCCGTCAGCTTACCTTTTGAAGGCGTTCCTCGCAATCTTGTAGCCGTTTGGTGGTTTTTTCCTTGAAGGCAATCAGCTCATCCTTGTGGTTCTCGGCAGCTTCCAGTTCGCTTTGCGTCTGTCATGACATGATAAAAAGATGGATTGCATGCTGAAGTTTGCATGGGCCGACTTGTGTGACTTCTTATATCAGTGGAAGGGTATCTTGCCCATTCATAGACAATCAACATAAGAGGCAGAAAATGAGAACAAAAACTATCATTTATTTTAAAGAGATTGTTTCTCAAAAGACGAAACGATAGCTTCACCCATAAAAAAAAGTGACTAGTAATGGCGACAAATGAGATGCTAGGATGACAGCAAGAAACTACCTTCTGTAGTTCCAACTCCAGATGAACATTACGTTCCGTTATCTCCTCCGCCTTTGTTTTCCACTCCTTTTCCAAAGCTTCTTGGTTCTGGACGGAAAATGAGTTAGTTCAGTTAGTAACTTTATTTTGATGCTATGCATAAATTTTTGAACATTCAATATATTTGACTTTGCGCTTCCATGCAGCAACTGTTTTTTTTGCATTACCTCTTTGAACTCTTTTTCGTGCTTGAGGTTCGCCTGTAGTATTCCAGCTTGATGTTTTTCCAGCATGCTGACTTTTTCGGTTTGAAGGTTTTGCACTTGCTCCGTTTCCTGGAAAAAAAAAAAAAAGACTTGTCATATTCCTTGTTATGCAGCTTTGAAGGAGATAGGTTGAAAAGTTCTTCTGTAACGATTACCTTCTCCAACGCCGCCATGAGAGCCATTTTTTCCGTCGAGAACTCCATCTTGAGCTCCTGGATTTTTTTTCTCTTTTCCTCCTCTTGCTGCCTTGCAAGCTCAGTAATCTGAGATCAACCGTAGGGAAAGCAGACAGGACAAGTGAATTTTCAACATGTGATTTTTTCTGCCAACATATTTCCTTGAAAAAGTTGTGCGTAGCCAGCCGTCAGTTGACCAGGAAATTAGTATGTTCACCTTTTTTCTGTTTTCCTCTTCAAGATTGTCGATAGAAATTTTTGCTGCTTCCTTGTCACACACCAGAGTCTGTTCATATTCTTTTTTTGTTTTCTCCACCATCTCGCTTGCCTGCATAACATCTCAATCCGTTGGCTAGGTATACAGACAGACCCCTTTCGGCAGCCAGGGCCTATCCTTGCGACTGAAAACCATTTTGGAAAAACTGGAAAGCAGAATGCTATTTATAACAGTTCAAAAAAATTATCCGTGTTTCTGGAGGTAAAAAACAGTGAGCTAACCTTTCTCCTCTCATTTTCGATTGCGTCCTCCTTTTCAGCTTCGTATTGCTTTCGCATTTCAGCTAAGGCCTGCAAACAGCGTGTTCAAGAATAAGCTGCCACGTTATCTTAATGCAACAACAATCGGTATTGCGAAATTAGAAGTTGCGCATGAGTCGTCTACCTGGTTATTTTGGATTGATATCTCCCGCAAGTGTCTCTCAAGCTCGAGCTGCTTTGTTTCAATCTGCGCTCGTGTCTCTGTTTTGATCGCTTCACTTGCCTGCTGAGCACATACCATCTGCTCTTTGGTCTGTCACACAAATCAACATGTTCTGAAATCGTCAGTTGTATGAGTCTGATCACTCTGGAAAAACAGTTCCTGGTCTTGTTAATACTGGAAACTGAACAAACCGCCTATACGACAGCTGTGCCCCTTGGTGAGCAAAATCTATGTTGACATGCAAAGAACTGACATAGTCATGTTCTACCCAGCTACAATGATGCTCGGAAGCTTCGCAAAGCCCAGGCTTTCAAAAGGGACAACCTCAATAAGTTTCTTCTGTACTTCCTGGTACTGTTCTTCAAGCCGGTTAAGATCATCTTTGCTTCTATTGTGAGACTCCTGAGCAGTCTTCAGCTCCTCCAGCGTCGCAACATGCATCACGTTTAGCTCATCACGCTCCTTCTCCAAAACCATTATGTCAGCCTGTCTCTTTTCAATTTCCGCCTCTAATGCCTGAATAGTGTTAGCATTTTCGTCCTTCATCTTCAGAATGTCGTTGTGGAGTTTTTCCTGTGCCAGATAGCTTCTGTTGTCAGAAAGGCAATGACACAATTTCATTTTTTACAGAGGATAAATATAAATGTGAATGGAACACAATGAATGAGGAACTTAGCCCTCTCATCTAAATGGCCCATGGATTTTGCCTCATTTCGAAAAGTCCAGAGCAGATAGTGCAGAAGGAGGTTTTGGTTACGATTTACCTTTTCGTCTTTCAATGTGTTAATCAGAGTCCCAAGAGAAGATAGCTCTTCTTGATAGCTCTTACTTTCTCGAGACGAAACATCGACCTGATTCTGTAGTATTGTAATTTGCTCATGCGCTGATTTCTGAGCTTCGGTAGCAGCTGCAACAGACTCTGAATGTCTGCTCCTTAGTTGCTCTACGTCTTCCCTGCAAGCTGCAGGCAGAAACATTTGAATCACATGTAAACCAGATAAAATCTATTCCACGTCAAGTAACAGTGCACAGAGTTTGAAGACCTACAAACAATCCATAACTGGCTTGTTATTCTTGTAATGCGCGAGTTCATTCACAAAAAAAATAGAATTTTTGGTATATTTATCTTTCTGTCTGAAACAACAGTTTCAAGAGTCTGCCATGGGCGTATGAATAGTTATGAGGGTGGATTTCTTTGGCATAATGCTCTTACTCTTCAAATCACTCTGGAGGATTTTGGCTTCATCTTGCAGTTCCTGGTTTTGCTTCTCAGTTGCTCGTACTTTTTGTAGCGCCTGTTCCTTTGCGAGCCGTTCTTTGGCATGACCAGAGCTACTCTTTCCAAGTTCTTGGAGCAGTGTCTCCATGTTACGTGCTGCAAGAGCGTTCATGCTTGCGAGTGACGATGCTTTGGCTGACAGCATTTCGGCCTCCTGCCTCAAGGCCTGGACGAGGTTAGTCTTGTCCTCGAGCTGCTGTTCTAGGTCCTTCAGTGTTGATTCCCACTCAGCCATCGACTTCTCCTGCTCAAGCAACTCATTAGCAATAAGTGGCGAGCGTGCCGTCTTCTTACAATTAAAAATGAAGAGTCTCACACCGGGTGGATTGCTACTTGAATCGCTGAGCTACAACTTCAATTTGGATTCGTCTCCAAGTTTAAAAAACAGCGCCTTTTCTCTCGGTGCAATGAAACGTAAAATTTATGTGCAAGGCCGGTAAAGAGCTTCGGTGTTACCAGTTCTTTGTTTTGGATTTCTAGACGCGCCAATTCAACCCGCTCTTTGGCAATCGCGCTTTGCAAAGCAAGGATTTGCTGCTGACCATCTTCAACCTCCGCTGTTTTTGTTGTTGCTTCCATTTCTGCTGTCTGCAGCTTTCTTAATAGCGATCCTGTAAAGCGGCATAAATAGCAAATTAGTAAGTCGGCATCCAGTAGCGAGCAAGAAGAAAGTGAAGCGAACACAATAGAACAGCCATGACTTTGCGCACTCACTGTTCAAAGCCTAGGCAGTAAGATTCGACCTTCTCTAACTGAAACGCACACTGAAGTCAGGCACTCAGGTATTTTTGAGGCTCGCATTGTGTCACAATCCCGAAATCTTCATATCTTTTCAAAAAATCTACCGCCTAAGGTCTCAGAAATTGCATTGAAGGTTCCGTAAAATACCTTTCTCTGAGTCCGTCTTTTTCTGATGAGAATGGCGACTAGATATCTGCATGTTGAGCTGGTTGACTTCATTTTTTAAATCGGCCACTTCTGCTTTGCCTGGGAAGAATTTATGGAGATGGCAACAATCCAACCCTCAGTATGCGAACATTGTTTGCATTAACATTGAACGAAACTAGGACGGTAAACAGACGCTGCAGGACATTCTGCCTTGCTACTTTGCATACCTATCGTTTTTTTTAATTGATGTGACATCATGGCTAAGTCCCGAGCATTAGCTTTCATGTGAAATTGCATCACTACCCCGTTTTACTTACAAGCTTTCGCTGTGGCCTCTGCAGCATTTTTTTGAGCACATATTTTCTTAAGTTTCAACATCAATGCCTCGTAATTGCTGTGGCTCTCAAGAATTTTCGACTGCAGGACCTTTTGCATTCGTTCACCTGCAACGTAAACTAGCCATCAGTCACCAATCATACGTATTGATCTTGCCAAAAAGAGTGCTGCTCGAGATTTGCTTAGGCATCGTCCGGGTCAGATAGCCATTGCATCATACAAAGTAACAAAATCAAGTCAAGACTCCTCATCAACCGTGGGATTTGAAATGGAGAATTTAGAGATGAATTGCGACCTTCATCAGTCGCACTCTTGAGTTTATGCAACAGTTCTGTTGTCTGTTGCAGTAGAACATTTCCTGGAAGCCCCGTGCCATGTCCTTCTTGGATACATGGAACAATACTGGAATTGCCTCTACCGTGAATATCTTCTCTCTGCTGCTGTCCATTCTGTTGATGCTGAAACCCCTGCAGTATATTTTGCAACGCCTGATGTGTTAATCCATAACCTCTTCCATTATCCTGATTCTGAGAAATCTGCAGGAAAGTTTGCAAATCTGGTGTGTCAATCTATGTGTCAGTGGCAAAGGGCCGAAGCATCTGGAATTAAAGCCTTCGGAATCTCGTCAATATACGGCTGTTCCGACAGGATACTACAGGCAAGTTCCTTAAAACGTTAGTGCAAAAAATTGCAACTGAATCTTACAATTGTTGCATTGTCCAACGCCAGAGAAGGCCGTGGCATCAATGAACTCATCCCTGCAACAAGCTTTAAGCAACATCAAGTGCATTAGTTTTGTGACTTTTGATAAAGGTCTCATTTTCAAAAGATCCTGCCTTTCTATTCCTTCTTCACCTACAAGTTGCAGCATCAAACCCTAAATATTTTTACATCCACTATGCACCATAAATAGCTCACGTAAAAAAATTGCCCAAGCCACTCCGAATTCACCTCTGCTCGTTGCACACTAGCCGTCCTGATCCCTCCGCCACTTTTTATCCAAAACCATGAAGAAGCTTTGAAATCTGCAGTGGCACCAGAGACCTTGCGTGCGCCCCCTCTCTGCAGAGGCTGGCGGTAGAGCCCCCTCTGCAGAGTCTGGAGTTGCAGCGAGTTGCAAGAATCAAGAAAGCGACCGCCGTTTCCTACCCGCCGCCTCCTGCACCTCCTGCTGCTAGCACAATACGATTACGATATCGCGATACAATACGCGTATACAACATGACGATATCGAGATACGACACACCGATATTATGATTTGTAAAGATGTGATATTGCGATACGATATATGATATGCCGATATAGTACGCCGATACGGTATCGCGATATGACTTTATATGGGGATACGAGAGTGGCAGGGGGAGTGACAATCGGAGGGGCAGAAAGAGGGGGGGAAGAAGCAGTGGAATGGAGAGAAAAGCCTGGCAGTAGGGTTTGATAAGAAGGTTTCTGCAGCGTATACTGACACTTGTAGTTAAATGTCATGTTTCCACTAATATTCTACATTGCGAAGCATAAAGGCAGCCGATTTGTGAATCAAATCTAATCAACTGACCAACCTCTGTTCACAACCTAGCATGTAAAACGTTTTGTTGGTGAGGTCAATGCCACATCTTTTTCTTTTTAGGGTTTTTAGGGGGAGAACTATATACCGCCCCCCCCTTTTTGGTTATCCCGCCACTGTTTTTTTGAAATCCGGCCCTCCCATTTCGGCTATTCTGCCCCCCTCCCATTGTTTGGATATTTCGGGAGGAGATCGCCCCCCTGTTTTGAATATTTCTTTCCCGCTCCCTGC